>CAUYTI010146823.1:0-13451 GCA_963575145.1 Galago senegalensis | reverse complement strand
TTGTCATCAGCTGTTTCTCCCAACATCATGCCTCATGAGGATCCTTCCCAGCAGTTTCTACAGCAGAGCCTCGAAAGAGTATATAGTCTTCAGCACCTGGACCCTCAGGGAGCCCAGGAGTTGCTAGAATTTACCATCAGGGATCTGCAAAGACTTGGAGAACTTCAGTCTGAATTGGCGGGAGTAGCTGACTTCTCTGCTACCTGTCTTCGCTGCCAGCTACTTCTCATCAAGGCCTTACAGGAAAAGCTGTGGAATGTGGCTGCCCCTTTGTATTTGAAGCAGAGTGATTTGGCCTCAGCAGCAGCAAAACAGATCATGGAAGAGACCTACAAAATGGAGTTCATGTACAGTGGTGTGGAGAATAAGCAGGTGGTGATTATACATCACATGAGACTGCAGGCCAAAGCTTTGCAGCTTATAGTAACAGCACGAACTACTCGAGGAGTCGACCCTTTATTTGGGATGTGTGAAAAATTTTTACAAGTAGACTTTTTTCAGAGGTGTTTCATCGCAGATCTGCCCCACTTGCAGGATAGCTTTGTGGACAAACTTCTTTATTTATATGCAGATAAACCATGGATTAAAGGAAACTAAGTTTCAAATTAGGTAATTGTCCCTGAGAAAGACATCGATGACTTTTAATTTTTAACTCACAGCACATTGTAAACATATATGAAATCAGAGAGAATACTGCAATGAGCTCCCTAGTCTCCATCACTTGGCTTCAATAATGATTAACTTAGGGCCAATTGTGTTTCATCTATAACCCAACCTCGCCACCCTCTGAATTTTTCCTTAAAGAAAATTCTAAACATTGTCTAATTTTATCTGTAAATATTTCAGTATATATCTCTAAAATATGTGAACTCTTGCTTTTCTTAGGCATAGCCATAATAAGGATTGAGATTTTAAGAAGTAAGTTTAAGGAAAACCAAATCCAATTCCTGGGATATAAAAAAACTCCCAATATTGACACCCTTCTTAACACTCTTTTTTTAAATGAATATGTTGTTTAAAGCCTGCTGTGCAGTCCAGCTCTGATCTTTCTAAAAACTAGAAAAGTGAGAGGTACCCTCTGAGACTGGGCCACTTAGCCTTCAAGCCTCTGGATTCTGGAAGGAGAAGCCAGCCTCTGATCTAGTGTTTCTGGGTGTGGCTTTGTGAATATGCCTGTCCTCTTTCTAGATTTGTGCCTATCTGGCCATCTTACATGTGAACCCTTCCCATTCATGGCTGCTGAAAATTCTCAAGTGCAATGAAGGCAGCAGCAAAAACAGAGCTGCCATCAAACAAAGCAGCGAGTTGAAGGGCAAGTGTCTGTTAACACGATGTCTTTGAAAGAGAGAATAAAGAGCTGCCAAAACATGAGATGCAGCTGACATCCAGATAGTAGTAGCTGCCTGCTTCCCTGATGGGTTAGCTGCCTACAGAAACACCTATGCAGCTGATATGAATCACAAATGTGCTGGGACTCGATTAATTTCTAGCAGTCAGAAACTAGATAGTTCACCACTAGTCATGCTCAAGCTTACTACTAGCTGGTTGGAGTTTTTGTGAGGCTTTGGATCTAGGCCAAAGTGCACCAGCCTGCAATGACCACAGAGGACACAGTAAAAGGCATCTTTCTGTGGGTCCTGGACTTGAGGTTGAGGGTGTGGAAAGGTGATGCACTGGGGAGTTGGCTCTTAGCTCCCTGGGTCACATATTTCTGAGAAGCTTCTTCTCTGAGGTTTACAGTCAGTAGTTTCAGAGGTGAATGAACTATTTCAGATGATCAGAAAGATACGCTTCATCAGTATTCCCCAAAGAATAATCTTCCCTTCTGTAGTTACATTAAAGCTAAATTTTGCTGCTAGAGTAGGAGCCAATCCATTATATTATAATCAATGACACGAATGTTTTGCTCAAGTTCGGATGTCTAATAAGAGTCATTTTCTTTCTGAGGGAGTGTTATCAGTTTCATGAATACGTGCTCTGTATTTCATTAGCATTCTTCTAGCAAAACATGATTCTGAGTCATTTCTGAAATATCTGCTCTTGCCTGCAAGTTGTTTCTCAGTTTTTTAAAAAAAAATTGCCTTTTCTACTTACTGGCAGAAAACTTTAATACCACATGAGCCTAAACTGGGTAAGCTGAGAAAAAAACACAGCACACCTATGAAGCTGTGACCACAGCAGTGCACCCTTCTCTGTCCCACAGCTTCAATCAAGGTCAGTCTATGTCCACAGGGCGGCGCCTTGGGAGGGAGGGGGGAGTTAAAGGGCTGAAGGCAAAGAGTATTGCAAGGATATTTACCATTAAGGCTCCCCTAGATTTTTAAGCCAGGATGAGGTTTAGAGAGCTTGTTAGAGGACATTGAATGAACAGAAAAGGAAAATTGGAACCAATACATAAAGAGCTGCTTTATGAACCATAGAGAGCTTTTGTGGTCCAGCTCTACGTTAGTTTAAATGCTACTTACTTGTATTCAACTAAGAGCAAATCTGGGCAGCCTCATCCTCGGCCCAGGGGGACATTCTCTAGGATGACCAAAGAAAGATGTTGTCCACTGTCCTAGCGATTAGTGTGTTTCTTTCAACCAGAGGTATCGGTGTCTCTCACTGTATCTGATGACTGTAAGTGTTGTCTATTTTTGCCCCTTAGAAGTCAACCAAAATGGAGACCCACTTTGCAGGGTCCTCTGTGCCCAGCAGCCCCTGCCACAGACGTCCGCAGCAATGATGGCTGGGTCTCTGTCCAAAGCAGCTGTGTTTGTTTTAATTGCTTGCTCTTCAAGGACACTCAGAGACTGTTCCATGACTCTGCTTCATCCCAGTTCCATGAGAATGTGAATTGTCCATTCCCTGTGATGCCCAACTGCTTTACCAAATGTGTGCCTTTGAGGTGGAAGCTCTTGATGGGGTTTGCTGTACCTCTGTAAGTACGGCTTGGATGACTGAGCCCAGAGCACATCCACGAAAGGCTCCCCCTGCCCCACCTCAAAAGCTTCTGGAAATCTTTGGCTCACAGAGGCCATTGGCATGGTATAAGTGGAGTTTTTGGTGACTCTGTCCATTGATGGGAAGCTCTGTCTTTTGAGGCCAAGATCAGAGGCAGTATCTGAAGATTGTATTCCTTGATTATCTCCAATTCTTTCTTGCATCTTCTCAAACAGTCAGGAGAAACTGTGGCTGTGACTGGTTGAAAGGCTGGCCGTCCTGCTTCCAGAGTTATTGACAGACTCAGACCTCTGGGAGTTCAAAGGGAGGTTCCCAGGCCAGCAGAACTGAGCACTGCGCTCTGTTCCTGCCATTCTGGCACCAAGAATGAACTGAAGGTAGGGTCTGCCTTGGAGGAGGTACATGTGTCTGAGAGACAAGCTCAGCTCAGGGAGTGGACATGAGCTCTTCACCCCACTGTCATGGCTGTGGCTGTGGGCTCCTCACCCGAGGAGGGATGCCCCTGTCAGCCAAGCTACCTTCTACTCACAGACACACTTTTAGGGAGTGGGCTTGGTTTCCTTAGTTGATCCTGCTTGGATGTGTGAGTCAGCACCAGGGTGGAGGCCATGGTCCAATCCAAACAGTCCAGCAGGAAGAGGCTCCTGGTAACAGGGATGGGGCTGGAGGCAGCAGGAGACTGTGTTTGCATCCAGAAGGTCTTTCTAGATTTACTTCTGAGGGCAGTTAGGTGACTGGCTGCTGGAGCTCCACTCCAAGGCCCCATTCTTCCTGTCCCCTCTCAGCACAAAACAGGCAGTGCTACAGAATTGGGGGTGCCAAGCCCTGCTTGTGATACCTGGGATTCAGAGCCCAGAAGGGATAAAGAGACAAAAATGTGGAGCCGACTCATTTCAACAACACTCCTGGTTTGGGACATTGACTATGGCTGCCTGGTATGCAAAGTATTGCAGGGGACACAATCTGACCAATCACACCCCCTGGCCCCAGCGTATGGAGATGCAGCTGGAGAGATAGGCCAACTCTCACCTAGGCTAGATCAGAAGCAGAGACACAGATTGGTCTAGACTTTTATACAGGGCTTTTAAAATATATATACTTTTGGTAATAAATACTTTTAGACAGCCTTGGTTATTTAACAGGCTGGCACCTATAAAAGGGACCAAATCCGTACTTTTATGAGCTGACTGGGTTGGTCTAAGGGGCAGCAGAGGGTGAGGAGCACAGGCCTCAGCAGCGTCAGCAGAGGAGCTGGAGAGCAGGCCATTCCTGACAATGGTTGGATGAATTTAACTCAGAGATAACCGCAGCTCAGATGAGCAGTTGGTGAAGGTGAGATATCAGATGAAATTTGCTTAGCAATAAAACAAACATAATTTCTTTCATTGATGTGTTTGCTCACTACCATGTTCTCAGGGTCTTTAATGGTGTTGGGCCAGTCGTTATTGATCAAAAGGGTCTATTAAATGGCTATTTCAGAAGATGCACAAGGACCACCCATGTGGTGGCTGTCCATGAGTGTCCTAGGTATTAAATAGGTGTCTGTGATGCCTGAGAGCCATGCACAGAGATCATGGGACTGTTACCTGGGAAGAGGTTGTTGGGGACCTGAGCGTGGAGCCAGGAGGGGAGCATCATTGGCACTCTGCAGGTTCAACCAGCCCCACCTTCAGTGAGTATTTACAAGGCACCTTTTAAAATAATGACCCAATCCTTTATCTCCTAAGCATCTCAGACCATGAGCCTCAGTTTCCAACTTTCCAGGCAGACTGCATCAGCACGTTTGAGGAAGGACTTGATCTCCCCTTGCTGCCAAAAGTGCCCTTGCTTTAAAGTTTGAACCAAAGAGAAGCAGTGTGATTGTTCTTCAAGCTGATCCGGGTGCAGGGGAACCGCAAATGCCAGCCCCAGCGATGGTTTCTAATTGAATGTGACTTTCTTTGTTAACGCCTGTCCTTGCCCCCAGCAGCAAACTGACAACTAGGACTTGCCTTTGTGAGCTGAAATGATGTAGCTGATAACCAACAGCTTGTATTAATTTTTCCTGATAATCTTGCAGTACTTTTAATGAGATCGGTGGCAGACATGCCATTCCGGGGCAAATTAATTTGTCCTTGCAAAACAGAGTGTCAGCAATTTTTATTTCCTTTGTGTCTGACGTGTAATGGGTTGTGTTTTCAGTGGCAACTGATGTAACCTAGTATTTCGGCTGCACTGCAGGGAGAACAAGATTTTGCCAAGAGCAATAAAATCAGTACAACCACAATTAAAACAGATGATGGACATTTGGAAAACGGTCTGCTGCAGTTTCTCCCTTCATTTTCCGAGGTGAAGTAGGTTGTGATTTAGCAAAGGGGCAGAGAGCCGAAAAGAAGAAGGCAACTGGAGATGCTCAGCCTCCATGCAGCTGGGCCCTGGAGAAGGAGAGTGAACATGAAATGTGACCCTCTTGCCTGTAGGTGCTTTTGCATGCTGCGGTCAGGAAAGAAGTGCTGTATTTGCATTCACTGCGCGGGCATGGTGCGGGGACCTGTCACTTTGCATGGTGAAGCAAGGAGAGTGAGAACCGGGTGCAACGTTAGACGGGAACATCACCTCCAACGCTTCCATTCACTCATTTCCAAAGTATTGTTGCCTTCCTCACCCCTCCCCCGCCAAAGATATTGAATCTAATTTTCTGTCATAATTGGAAGGGTTTGGGCTGCAGTATCAGTCAGGGTGGTTTCCATCTTTTTGTGATACTTTTTTTTTTTTTTAAATCTTTTTCAAAATCAAAGCTTAGGATGACATTTTAAACTGGGAACCACAGTTCATGGAATCACATTGAAAACTAACCATCTCTTTCTCAAGCTAGCAAGAAAGAAACTTGCACGTGGAATTCACTCATGCAATTTTTAAAATAACATCCCCAGAATTTTAACCAGGAAATTTTCTGCCATTTAGGGTGGCATTATAGACAAGAAAGGGATGCTGGAATCTTTCCTGGTGACCAGCAGCGTCCTGGAGGGAACAAAGGTGGGTTTACCCTGACACCAGCATAAAGAGTGGGTGGGTTTGGCGGGTTTTATTCCATCCTCTATTAAATTTCATCAAGAAACCCATTCAGAATGGGGGAGGAGGTTGCTCCCAGAGCGTCTCTATCCCGTAAAGGGCTGACCCTGCCAGGGTAGCTAGTTGTGGATGTTTTCAATGTGGACATGGACAGTAGAGCTCAATAGCGTCAGCCCCCACACGCGTACTCTTTTTGGGTCACACAGCCTGCTGCTCTGTGCTGACAGTCCTGCTTGATACAGTTGGCTAGTAATTCTGGCTCTAGACAAGGTTTTCCAGTTGAAAGTCATGTTCACGGCTAATGTGTGGAATAGCATTCTGAGTCATGAGTCTTACCCAGGAGCTTTGGTTAAAATGATTTGGGGGAAAATATGGGTCCCTTCAGACGCCCACAGGCCATATGGATGTGGAATTAAGTTAGGCTTTCATCTAGGTGAGAATAAAAACAAACTTGAAACATTTTCAGAATAACCTGACAGTTTTGTCTTGAGAACCACAGGCTGGAGCTCACTTGGTGCAGGAGCCGGTCTGCAGGCCCCCGGGTGTTGCCTCTCGGCCACGCCCCGTTCCCTAGAGCAGTGATTTTCAACTGGTGGGCCATGAGAGGATCTTAGGTGTGCTGTGAAAAATTTTAAAGATCATTAATTAAATTCTTTTCAAAAGAAGTTCAAAGCACAGTAAGTATATTCTTTTTTTACTCTTTTTTGGATCAACGTAATTTAAGTGTGCCACAGAAGCTTAACTACAGGGTCAAGTGCGCCGTCTGATAAAACAGTTGAAAAACACTGCCTTAGAGTATGGAAACCCTCCTTCCAGGGTCCTGGTGCTTCCCTGAGGCAGCAGGCTTTTTACTTCAGTGTGAACATGCCAGGCTCACTAATGATGAGAGAGTTTATAGTTGATAATAAAAAGTGATTTGTGGTGCTGTAAATAGGACAGCATCTAATTCTGCTTTGACCTAAGGCTCTCATGTCACTTCGTGATTTCATTTATCTTTGTATTCAAAATAAAAGGATAAATAAACTGCTTTTCCTGTCTGGTGGCTTCGCCTGCTGAAAGGCTGGTATCTGAAGTCAGTTCCCCGGAGGGAGGAAGTGTGCTTTGCTGCCTGCGTCCCGCTCAGCTTCGGACGTTCCAGTTCTGACTGAGGATGTTGGCGGTGGCTGCGCCAGGCAGGCCAGGTCTTTCGCGCTAGACTAAACACGTCTTTCCTGGTGCTTGTGGGGTCACCTCTGTGGCCTAAAAGACACTGTTCTGAAATCGTGACAAAGCTCAGAGGCAAAGAATAAAGCTTGCACCCCAGTGCCATTCTCAGAGCTGTCCTCTGATGTCACTGGTTATATTGAGTGCTTTTTGGGATTTCCCTAATTTCCCCTAAGCAAATCGCATATTTTGACTAGCACATTAATGTTAAGGTACCGAATATAATAAATATATAAACATGTACGAACAAATATAATGAATATAACACATACACATGTCTAGTTTATGTAACTATTTATTATGGACATAAAACATCAATATCAGTAAAACTGTTGAATGAATGGATAAACTCTTCTTTAGGCCAGTCTAAACATCTTAAGTAATCACCAGGATTTGTTTACCTCATACAACCATTCTCTATGTCCGTGGTCATTACAAAAGTTTTGAGATACACAAAAATCAAGAAACGGGAAATCCGCACAGATGGAAACACATGAAGCCCTCCCCGCAACACCAAGAAAGTTGAAACTTATGCAGATGAATCAGAAAGAATGCTGTTCACTGAATTTCTTGGAAGTGAAATAATGGCTCATAATAGAGACTGTCTCCAACTTTCGGAGTGGCTCAGAACCTGTAGCACAGTGGTTATGGCACCAGCCACATACACCGAGGCTGGAAGGTTCAAACCTGGCCTGGGATAGCTTCACAATGAGAACTGTAACAAAAAATAGCTGGGCATTGTGGCAGGCACCTGTAGTCCCAGCTGCTTGGGAGGCTGAGGCAAGAAAATTGTGTAAGCCCAAGAGTTTGAGGTTGCTGTGCGCTGTCACACCACAGCACTCAACCGAGGGTGACATAATGAGACTCTGTCTTAAAAAAAAAAAAAAAAAAAAAACTTTCATAGTGACCTATGTATGTAACTAATGCTTATAGCTAATGCATTTTTATTTAGCCTCATGAAATGGAAAAATTACTTTCTGATATTTTGACTAAAGTTAAAATAGAAAAATATTATAATATTTGGGCATATAATTTTTTTCACCCAGGAAATTGACACTGTCTAAACTCCTGGCTTCTTAAATAAAAACAAAAGTGATAAAAATTGTGACAAATGCTACCAGATTAATATTTAAATTATATTTAAATACATATGAATATACCATTGCTAAAAATCAATTCCAGATGGATTGCAAACTTATATGGGAAACAATTCAGCTTTTATTTATTTTAATCTGTTATAGATCTATATTTTTTCTTACTAGCTGATTTGGTGAGTTGTGACATGCTCATTAGTAGATTCCAACTTCCAAGGCCACTGTCCTGCTTTAGAAGAAAACATAAGAGAATAACTTCATGAATTTGAGCAAAGGCAAAGATACCTTAAGACACAAAAAGCACCACCAAAGAAAATAATGGATAAAATAAGTCGCCAACGTACTATTGGGTACAGATATTGATTTCCCCCACCTGGGTGAAAAAGGTGGTCATGAGAATTAGAAAGAAAAAACCCAGCAGTGGTAGCAGTTTTCCCACTGGAAAGGCAGCCTCCGGGGGAGGGATACTTTGCAAACAGGGAAAACACTCTTTGAGGGAAGGAATCTATAGCAGTGGGAGCATGAATACCATCCGCCGTCAGAGAGGAAGGGATTGCAGTGAGTGGGCCCTGTACCACGACACATCGTTCCCTCTGGTTGGCAGCCCAAGACGCTGAGGAAACAGGCTCAGCAAGGGCAGGTGCCTTGCCCCAGATCGGGCTCCACAGCAAGGGGAGCACATGGGCTTGCTGCACTGGTCCCAGATACAGGCCATGGGCCTTTGCTCCCCCACCATGGCCCAGCACAGCACAAGCCACTCTTTTCTGTCCCCCCCCCCCGGGCAGGTGCTCCTGTTTGGAGACTTTTTTTTTTTTTAAATCCAGATCAGGGATTAACTGATAGAAAAATTAGAATGTAATTTAATTTTAAATAAAACAGATATGCAAAGAAAGTGCCTTGTATAATTCCCTGACTTAGACACATTTCCAGTAAGTGTCTATTCAGCTTAAGGCTCATATGCTGCAGTTGGAGTGTAGTGAACCATGAGGGCAGCCCTTCCGTTTAAGTCCTGATGTAATTCAAGAGATAAGTTAAGAGTTGAGTGATTAGAGTTTTGGAACCCGGCCCTGGCCTGGAACCCTCAAATCTCCTTCCCTTCACAGTGCCTGGTACACTTGGGGTTGCCAGCAGCCTATAGCTGTCAGATTTATGAAGAACCAGATAATCACGCTTATTTTGGCGTCTCAGGCTGTGAGCACTTAAGCATGTTGATATCACTTAAAAACCCCAACACACACCCATCTGCCGAAGTTAGTGCTATTAAAAGAGGAGGTGTAAGTGCCTGGATATCAGAATGTGTTTTCGGTATTTGCTTTTAAAAGTTACCCCTGTGACTGAGACACAAAAGGGAACTTCCAGAATGAATATTTGGACTTCCAGATTGAATATATTACCCACGTGATGCAGGGTATCGACAAAAATCTGTAGCACAGGTTTTAAATAGATTTTTTCATGTGTGTGAGCTTGGACGTGTGTGTTTAAACCTTGACAGTCTCAGGGGTGTGAGCAGAGTTCTGTTGATACCACAATTTCTTTCCATGCCCCAAGCCTCACATGAGAAGCTGTGTCTCTAATATAGCTTCTTTAGTCCATAAATTGCTGTGAGTCCTTACTATTCAAAATGTGGTCCCGGGGCCAAGAGCAGTGGTGTCCCCAGGAAGCTTGTTAGGAATGCAGAATCCCAGGCCTCCCCGGGCCTGCTGAGTCAGCATCTGCATTTTGCTGAGGTCCCCAGAGGGAGCTGAATGACCAGAGACATTTAATAAACTGAAGTGGGCTAGATCACAAATGTGGATGGTGCTCTCGTCTCCCTTTACGGCATACTCCTAAGAGCCTTTACATCCTTGCTTTGAGGATTTTGTAATTAACCATGAGTTTAATTAGGAGCTGAGTATTTTATAAATTGTTTGATTTTCTAGTACGGGTTTGGCATCATACGTACGGTCTGGGGTTCCTCAGTTGGTTGCATTCCTTACCACTTTGTTTACCAAGCCCCTCTCTGGAAAGAAGGAAAATTATAGGCAAATGGATTTTGGTAGACAGAGGAACACAGATTGCTTGCAGGAACTGGCTCTACAGGGGCTGAGTCCTCAGGCTGTCAGAGGGATTCTCTCCGGGGACAAGATGGCTCTGCCCAATCTGTGCTCAACCTGACCGTAAATTTTCACAGAATATTTGGAGCTGAGCTATAACCCTGCCTTCAATTCCAGGGGTTATCTACACTAGCAACCACCTTTGTTTTCTAAAACAAACACCTCCCCCACATCATCTATGTAAAATACACAGTATTTTAAAATCATACCATGATACTTAGACTTTTTATATAAATGACTAATGGAGTTAAAGTCCACGTTGTTTTTAGGATCTATTTTCCTTTTGGGGTTTATTTTGCTATTCCCAGCTTGATTCCCTTGTGTTTTCTTGAAATTTGTTCCTTCTTGGCGCAGTGTAAATTCATTGCAAGCATCATTCTCAGACCCTCTTCTTTCCCCTTCTCTCCTCCTGCCGGTCCAGTCCCCCTGCACCTGTCTGTGTACACAGCCTGCCTCCCAGACACCTGTGCCCACAGATGCCCTATGCCCAAATGGTCTTCACTGGGCCCTCAGTGTCACATCCTAGAAGGAACAACCTGGAAACCTTGACTTCACGGTTCACCAACAAAAGTGAGCCCATTACCGTTCACATCCATGCTTTTATTCCTGGCTCATGGAAATGCCACACTGTAGAGCACCATGAGAAAAAGCCTGGCAAGGGTCCCATGGTGTTTCAGGTCAGATTGTGCCCCTGGAAGCACAGTGAGTTCACATGGAGGAAACCTGCCCCAACCTCATCCTCATGGAGGCAGGGGACAAAGAGAGAGCCCTGGGAGACTCCAGGGTGAGCCAGGGCCCTCCCTGTCCCACACAGATCTCATATACATTCATGATGCAGGCAGCGTGTTCATGAGCTGCATTAAAATCAGCTTTTGGTAAGCAAAATAATATTTTTGCAGGGGTGGGGGGTGGGTTATGTTTTTAAAAGACTCCTGCGGAGAATCCTTCAAACAATAAGGACCCCTCCTGTGATGCCAATGTAGTTAACTTAATGAAAACTTACATTCAGATCTCAGAGTCTCTCAATGCACACACCTCACACACATGTAAATACATTTCCAGACACACAGTTATATTAGAGTAACACCAGCAATTGTACAAATAAACCCCAGCATACCAGGGGCTCCCCGCTCACAGAACGGTCCTGGTGGGTGGACCTTGTGATTCAGAGTCCCTGGTTCCTTCAATCTCAGGGCTCCCCACTTTTCCCTTGCTCCCGGGGACTTGAGTGGCCTCTGCCTGTGGCCAGCAGACAGAAGAAGAGTGGAGAAACCCCACCTGCTTCTCAAAGCCTTGACCTGGGTGAGACCCGCATCACTTCCCCTCACCCCCCACTAGTGAGAACTGGAGCCACGGCCATGGCGGGCTGCAGGGGGCTGGGTGGCGCAGTTAGCGGCCACTACTCCACAGCATGGAGAGGAAGCACATTTCGGTCAGCAGATGCCTTTTCTACCACATCATATGAGCTTATGCATGTGTTTAAAAAACAAATTTCCTCTAAGACGTCCAAATTTCTATGCAGCAGTTTGAGTGACTAGTGTTATCTTTAGTTTACGGAGGGTGAATTGAGACCCTGGGGAAATCTGGAGATCCCAGAGAATTCCAGTGCTTTGCAAAAGCTGCTTCCTCCCACCCCTTATCACCATGATATTGATTGTAATTTTTTTTAAAGGGCAAGCAAGCAAGGAGTTAACTGCACAGAAGCCTCTTTGTGGCTTGTTGTCTAATGAGACGAGGCTGGGGCTGGAAGTTCTCGGGTCACGTCTCTCACGGTCCTCAGCCTGTGCACTCACCATCTGTTTTATCTCAGGCCTGGTTCTGACTTCCTGGGATTTTCTAAGTTCCAGAGGCATCTCTGGCCTTTGTAGAACTGAATCAGGGATTAAGCCAACTTTGCCCTGTTTATACTTCCCTGGATTTCATAACTTTACTGGAACCTTGAAATAGTTTTTTTTTTCCTCCCTAAAACACAGATGTACCAAGTTCTTATGAAACTAAAAGTAATCCAGTGATGAAAACCCATTCCTAATCTCATTTGTCCTGAGTACAAACATCATCTTTACGGGTTGGGAGGGTCCAGCTGCAGAGGCCCACAGACCTGGGTCTTTGCCCTTCTGCAAAGAGCAGCCCCTTTCAGGTATCTCAGCTTGGGCAGAAATGGTGGCTTGTTAGGTCTCAGTTGCCTCATCTGTAAAATGGGGCAAAACCACACACTTTGCAGAGTTGCTGTGTGGGTGGAGATACCACATGGGTGCTCACAAAGTGGGGTGATTTCTACAGAGTCCATCTCTTCCCTCCATACCGCCTTCGGAAGAGAATCCTCCTTCTGAGAATCCTTCTGAAGGATTCTCCCCAGCCACTGCGCACCACTTTGGCCACTTTGAATGAATTGTTCCTATCTAAACCTCAGACCTGGTTCTCTACCCCCAGCTTCTTCTCTCTGCATGTGACCTCTTATTCACTTACCTAGGGGAGAGCATCCCTCCAGTGTCTCCCTGGCCCTGTGTGTACATAGCCAAACACCGATCTCTTTCCCATTGCCTCCTGCTTCCCCCTTCCTGTTTTGCCTGCCATAGTTCCTGGTTCCTTGGGTACCTGGGTGGCCCCCTCAGTGTGATCTTTTGTTTTTCCATCTTTGATGATCTCCTTCTGCTCCCCAGAGGCTCCAACTCCTGCCTCCAGCATAGTCTACTTTTCCAGTCTGTTGACACATAGAGGCCAGGTGTGTTTCCTTACAAGTCTCCTTTCCTGGGCAGCCCGCAGAGGCTGCCTGCTTCTCACCAGATGAGGCTTTTGCTAAGGGCCACCAGCTCTAAGTGTCCTGAGTCTGCAATAAATCCCCAATCTGATGGTCAGGGCCTCAATCAAACCCCATCTTCTTGTTCTTCCTGCAGTTCCCTCTCTTCCCCATCAGAAATTACCCCAGTTTAGGGGTACAGGTGAATCTTTCTAAGAGTAGAATGTGAACGTTTTAAAGCAATAACTGAGAAAATGACATGAAGGCTGTGTTGACCAGTTTGATGGAAGTATTTCAGAATGCATGTGAAAACCCCACACTGTACCCCAG
>CAUYTI010146822.1:0-18903 GCA_963575145.1 Galago senegalensis | reverse complement strand
TTTTTTTTTTTTTTTTAAGAGACAGGGTCTTGCTCTGGCTCAGACTGGTCTTGAACCCGTGAGCTCAGGCAGTCCACACATCTTGGCTTCCCAAGTGCTGGGATTATAGGCCTGAGCCACCAAACTTGGCCTGACACAGTTGAGTCTTAAAGATGCAACATTGTCCTGTGGTTAAGAATAATGACTTCGGCTCAGCGCCTGTGGCTCAAGTGGCTAAGGTGCCAGCCACATACACCTAAGGAGGCGGATTCGAATCCAGCCCAGCCCGCCAAGCAACAATGACGGCTGCAACCAAAAAATAGCCGGGCGTTGTGGCAGGCGCCTGTGGTCCCAGCTACTTGGGAGGTGGAGGCAGAAGACTCGCTTGAGCCCAGGAGTTAGAGGTTGTTGTGAGCTGTGATGCCACAGTACTGTACCCAGGGGGACAGCTTAAGGCTCTGTCTCAAAAAAAAAAAAAAAAAAAGAATAATGACTTCAAGGGCCAGGTTTGGGCGTTGTGGTGGGCACCTGTAGTCCCAGCTACTCGGGAGGCTGAGGCAAGAGAATTGCTTGAGCCCAAGAGTTTGAGGTTGCTATGATACCACAGCACTCTACCGAGGATAACAAAGTAAAACTCTGTCTCCAAAAAAAAAGGAAAAAAAATACAGAATAAGGACTTGAGGGCCAGGCTGCCTGGGTGCCAACCCCAGCTCAGCTGAGTACTTAATAGCTGTGTGACACTGGACAAGTACTGGGCAGGTTACCTAACTTCACTGTGCCTTGCGTCCCCCCCCCACTTATAAAATACAATAAAATAATGAGAGTCCCTTCTCACAGGGACTTCGCAGAGATGAAATTGATGAACGCACACAGCACACTTGGACTAGAAGGGGCCTGCAGTAAAGTGCTGCTAAGTGTTTGTTACCATCATGGTTTTCGCCTTTGTAGTTGAACTAGCTCGTTTCTTACATTCCTTCCAGTTCTGAGCTTGGTTCCCTGTGAATAGATCCACTAGACCCATAGGTCCCAGGGGCTCCTGGCTGGCTTTTTCAGGGCTCCAGGCTGAAGTGTCATGAGGGGCAGAGGTGCGGTGACCGGCTCCTCCCTGAGTGTGATAGAGCTCCGTCTTCTGCCTGGGCCTGTCCCTGCTGCAACCTGGTGTTCTTCTTCCTGCAGGAGCAGATCAATATCACCCTGGACCACCGCTGCCGTATCTTCCAGAACTTGGATGGAGCCTTGGGTGAGCAATCTCCACCAGGAGGGGTGGGATTTTGAGAGGGGTGGTAGGAAGGAGATATGGATTCCAGGCAGGATTGGAACCCAAGAAAGAGAACTGGGATGGTTCCTCTGTAGCCATTGAGCTCGGAGGTTGCTGGCTTCATATCCTGGTTCCCGGGACCACCTGGATATCCTGGGGCAGTGCTGTGTCTCTCCAGGGGTGGGGAGACAGGGAGCACTTCAGCCTGGGAGGGTCTGGGTGGTGCACACCCACATATACCAGACCCCCTGCCCTGCACGCTGAGTCCTCACAGATGGGCACCCTTCTACTCCTTCCCTGGCCCTCCCACTTCCAGGTGAAGGATTCCTGGGCTGGGAGTGGGGACTGAGCTAGCTGGGAACTGACAGACAACTCTAGAGGCAGGAAGGCCACTTGGCCCTCAAAGCCACAAACACCTGGGGCCTCACTGCTGTAGCTGGTGATGATGTTGGTTTGCCACAGGTCTTCCTGGGTGTCCTTAAGCAAGTCACTCCTGCCCTTTCAAGGTGTGGGGGCTCAATCTTCTTATCTTTAAAAAAGAGAAGTACACCAGATCAGTGATGGTAATTTTGGTCAGTAGATAGACCTCTTCGAGAATCTGATTTTTCTGCTCCCAGAAAAATGCTGAAATGTTGAAGTCTTTTGCTTTTGGTTTCTGGGACTTTATGAAGCTAGATTAAGAAGCTGGGTTCAGGGCGGCACCTGCGGCTCAAAGGAGTAGGGTGCTGACCTCATATGCCGGAGGTGGTGGGTTCAAGCCCAGCCCCGGCCAAAAAAAAGAAGCTGGGTTCATAAGCTGGGCGTGGTGGCTTGTGCATGTAATTCCAGCAGTTGGGGAGGCTGAGTCAGGAGGATCACTTGAGGCCAGGAGTTCAAGATCAGCCTAGGAAGGGGCAGGGCTGGGTGCTGTGGCTCACATCTGTAATCCCAGCACTCTAAGAGGCCGAGGCGGGTGGATAGCCTGAGCTCACAAGTTCGAGACCAGCCTGAGCAAAAGCAAGACCCCCATCTCTACTAAAAATAGAAAATCTGAGGCAAGAGGATTGTTTGAGCCTAAGAGTTGAAGGTTGCTGTGAGATATGATGCCATAGCACTCTACCCAGGGCAACAGCTTGAGACTCAGTCTCAAAAAAAAAGAAAAAGAAAAATCAGCCTAGGCAACATAGTGAGACCCTGTTTCTGCAAAAAAAGTTTTTTTTAATTAGCTGGGTGTAGTGGTGCCCGCTACTTGGGAGGCTAAAGCAGGACAATTGGCTTGCGCTTAGGAGTTTCAGGTTGTGGTGAGTTGTGATGACACCACTACACTCCAGCCCAGCCAATAGAAACCAGACCCCTCTCACAAAAAAAAGCTAAGGCCAGGTACAGTGGCTCATGCCTGTAATCCTAGCACTCTGGGAGGCTGAGGCAGGTGGGTTGCTTGAGCTCAGGAGTTTAAGACCAGCCTGAGTATAAGAGTGAGAGTGAGACCCCCGTCTCTACTAAAAAATAGAGAAACTAGGCAGACATGGTGGTGGGCACCTATATTCCCAGCTACTTGGAAGGCTAAGACAAGAAGATCACTTAAGCCCAAAAGTTTAAGGTTGCTGTGAGCTGTGACCCCATGGTGTGCTGCCCAGGGCAAAGTGCCCCTCCCTATAGATGGAGGCTCACATCTGTAATCCCAGCACTCTAAGAGGCTGAGGTGGGTGGATAGCCTGAGCTCATAAGTTTGAGACCAGCCTGAGCAAAAGCAAGACCCCCATCTCTACTAAAAATAGAAAATCTGAGGCAAGAGGATTGCTTGAGCCCAAGAGTTGGAGGTTGCTGTGAGCTATGATGCCATAGCACTCTACCCAGGGCAACAGAATGAGACTGTCTCAAAAAAAAAAAAAAAAAAAAAAAAGAGTGATAGAGAAGTGGGGTTCAGATCCAGGTGGGGCAGGAGCTTGCATAGAGGGGAGTCTCTTCATATGATCACCCCCATAAAAGGCTTTGGCCCAGCATCCCATCTTCTCAGGCTTTTGAGAATAAAAGATCCTATTTTGGGGTGGCATCTGTGGCTCAAAGGAGTAGGGTGCCGGCCCCATATGCCAGAGGTGGCGGGTTCAAACCCAGACCTGGCCAAAAAAAAAAAAAAAGATCCTATTGTTTTGTCCTGTCGGTAGCTGCCTATATGTTTTCTTATGTATAAACTGGTAGAGTCAGAACATGGCATTGGGGATCTCCACTTGGCCAGGACATTCCCCATCCCTTCCAGGCGTCCCAGTATGACTGGCAGTTCCCAGTGCTGCTTTTCCCATCTGAGAGAAGTTGCCAACCAAAGCCCTGTCCCTGGGCTGTCTGTAGCTGGAATGTTCCAGGTCTTTGCTGTTCTCCCATCCCCCACTTCTGGCTCCAATGCTCCGATAAGAAATCACCATGGGTGCAGGGTGGCTGTGGGTTCTGTGTTCGCTGTGAGCCAGGCAAGGTGCCACGTGCCTGCCAGTGATGAATCCTCCTGTTCATCTCATGGAGAAGGGATCATCCCCATTTTGTAAATGAGGAAACTGAGGCTCAGAGAGATGGAGGCCGGAGCCTGCTCCCTGCAGAGCTGAGATTTGAGCCCAGCTGCTCAGACGTGAGCTTGACCTCCAGGCCTGATGCTGGATGGGCCTGTGTTTTCTCCCCTCCAGATGAGGTTGTGCTCAAGTTTGAAATGGGCCACGTGAGGGCACGGAACCTGGCCTATGACACCCTCCCGGTCCTGATCCACGGCAATGGGCCCACCAAGGTAGGGAGGGGCCACAGCCCTTGGGGAGCATGGGGGAAAAGCCAGAGCCCCAATTCTGCCTTTGCTGTGTCCCCACAGTTTCTCCCTGGGGCCAGAGCCACCCACCTGGGCCCCACTGTGAACTCCATGCCTCTGCTCTCACATCTAAGTTAAAGTGATATCTTCCTTCCCTACTGTGGTGGTCAGTGGTACCCTGTCTGTTCCTGGTGGGCCAGAGGTCAAACAGGAGGCCACTGTCCCCATCCAGATCAATTCTTGGCTGTTAGAGCCATCCACACTCTTTCACCCCAGGAGAGAGTCATTTATTCCCTCATTCACTGAATGTTTGCCCCAGGGAGTAAGGCAGAATCTTACATGAACAGGACAGGTGTCCCTGCATTCACGGCACTGCAAGAGGGGATAGGGGACAGACCTATCTGGACTCTGGGCTACTGGCCCAGGATAAGCAGCTTATTTCTCTGGCCAGCTGCTTCTGAGTCACACAGCTGGGGAGAGGCAGAGGGCTTGTTAGAAACCTAGACTTCCTGACTTCAGCCTGGATCCGCTCCATCAGAACCCCCAAGTCAGGAATCTACATTTTTTGAGAGCCCAGGAAACCTGAAGATAAAGAAGCTAGAGTCTATTCTTCCCTCTGCCCCCCAAGCAGCAGTGTTGGTCTCCTGGGGGCTGGAACATTCTCTCTAAGACCGTCTTGGGAGTAGGGAAGAGGGCTGGGTTGTGAGGTACCCCATGGACACAGGGAGATGTGAGCTGGGCTATAGTGGGTGGGACTGATTGGGCTCCTCTCTGACCCCACGCCTCCCCGAAAGCTGCAGCTGAACTACCTGGGCAACTATATCCCGCGCTTCTGGACCTTCGAGACGGGCTGCACCGTGTGTGACGAGGGCCTGCGCAGCCTCAAGGGCCTTGGGGTGAGGCATTGAGGGCTCAGCTTTCTAAGTGGGAGGATGGTTGCTTCTGGAATAGCCTTGGGTGGAAAGTAAAGGGGTCATCTCCTTGTCTGGGTTTCCATCCCCTTGCCACCCAAATGCCTCCTCCTGGAAGCCTCCTTAGACTGCACGTGTCGCCCTGTTCCCCCCAGATGCCTAAGTTCTGCGGTCTTCTGCCTGGTCCTTCAGTCTCTCCTGCAGCTCCTCCTCCTTCCACAAACCTTTCTCATTTATGGCTCACCCTGAACACCATGCCTGCCACGAACTCCTGCCATCACGCCCTCAATGGTGGCATCTTCGCCCCAAGCCCAGGCTCCCACTGCTCCCTGGGACACTCCCTTGCCTCCCTGCCTGCCCCTGCCTCTGCGTATCTGTGTACCTTGTCTGCACCCCGTCCTGCTTCTGGCTCTGGCTCCCCTGGGCCACCAGGGGCTCAGTGCCGCCCTCCCCTGTGCAGGATGATGCTCTGCCCCTAGTCCTGGTTGGTGTGTTCATTGAGCAGCCCACGCCGTTCCTGTCCCTGTTCTTCCGGAGGCTCCTGCGCCTCCACTATCCCCGAAATCGGATGCGGCTTTTCATTCACAACCACGTGAGTAGCAGGCACTATGCAGGGTCACTGTGTGGCTTGGGTCCAGGCCCAGCCTCACGAGGTAGCCCCAAGACCTCTGAGGATCTGAGCAAACCTGGATTATCTGGGCCTCATGGAAGTGGGTGCTGGGCTCTGGCCAGGGAAAGATGGTCAAAGAGCAGCCGCGGAGGGGCATTCTGGGCAGAGGGCCTGGCAGGGGCAGAGGCCTGGAGGCAGGAAAGCAGAGGGCCATGAAAGCACCAGAGATGGAGGGGAGCAGCCTGGCAGTGGCAGAAGGGGCTGTGTCCCCCAGAGTGGGAGCTGTACCTCATCCTCACCCCCACCCCCACAGGAGAAGCACCACAAGGCTCAGGTGGAAAAGTTCCTGGCAGAGCACAGCAGCGAGTACCAGTCCGTGAAACTGGTGGGCCCTGAGGTGCGGGTGGAGAATGCAGACGCCAGGAACATGGGCGCGTGAGTCGTGGGCCCTGTTCACCCCTACTGATGGTGGCGGGCGGAGGGGCCATGGTGTCAGGAGCTCTATAGTCTCTGTCCTGCCAACCTAGGGACTCCTGGGCAGGGCTGAGCAGCCACAGTTGGGTTCAGGAAGCAAATCAGAGGAAGAGGAAGCCTGAGGGCCTGGAAGTGGTCAAAGGCTGACAATTAGGAAAACTATGATATTTCCTTTATTGTTTAAAAAAAAAAAAGGTAACATATGTTCACGCCTAGGTGGGTGGATTACTTGGCTCAGGAGTTGGAGACCAGCCTGAGCAAGAGCGAGACCCCGTCTCTACTAAAAACAGTAAAACTTTTGGCGGCGCTCATAGCTCAATGGGTAGGGCACCAGCCACATACACTGAGGTTGGCGGGTTCAAACCCAGTCTGGGCCAGCTAAACAACAATAACAACTGCGACAAAAAAATAGCCGGGCTGGGCAGTGCCTATGGCTCAAGGAGTAGGGTGCTGGCCCCATATGCTGAAGGTGGCGGGTTCAAACCTAACCCCAGCCAAAAACTGAAAAAAAAAGCCGGGCGTTGTGGCAGGCACCTGTAGTCCCAGCTACTTGGGAGGCTAAGGCAAGAGAATTGCTTAAGCCCAAGTTTTGAGGTTGCTGTGAGCTGTGACGCCACAGCCCTCTACCCAGGGCAACAGCTTGAGACTCTGTCTCAAAAAAAAAAAATTGATTAATTAAATTAAGCCTTTTGACGGGTGCACAGTGAGGCCTGAGTGTGGACACAGATGGGCCTGTCCACCAGGGCAGCCCTGGGTTCAGTCTCGTGACCTGTGTCTTGCTCCTTGCAGAGATCTGTGCCGGCAGGACCGCACCTGCACCTACTACTTCAGTGTGGATGCTGACGTGGCCCTGACCGAGCCTGACAGCCTGCGGCTGCTGATTGAACAAAACAAGTGAGGCACAGGTGGCCCTTGGCCCGGGGCTCCCGGCACCGTGCTGCTCATGATCGGCCTGGGCCCAGGGTGGGAGCCTCCTTTTCCTTCCTCCTCCTATTCCCTGGGGCTGTGAAATCTCCAGCCTGGATCTCCAGTTCTGGTAGCCCCCCCATCTGTTCCTGGATACTCCACAGGAGGGAGCAGGTTCCAAAAGAGCCACACTCCCCACAGCCAAGGCCCTGTCCTGTCCCAGTAGAGTGCTGTCCCCACCCTTGGCTAGGGCTGCCCCTGACTCCAGGTGGGCAGGAGGACACCCCCTGAGGTGCTCTCTTCCTCAGGAACGTCATTGCCCCACTGATGACCCGCCATGGGAGGCTGTGGTCGAACTTCTGGGGAGCCCTGAGTGCGGATGGCTACTACGCCCGCTCTGAGGACTACGTGGATATTGTTCAGGGGCGGCGTGTGTGAGTACCTGCGGGGAGTGGGGGGAGCCTTCCTCTATCTTCTGCTTGGGCTTATAGTACCTCCCTCCCCAATATTTCTGTCCTGTTGCCCTCAAATTCCTGCCAAACCTAAAGCAAGGAAGACTACAGTTGGACACACCCAAGGACTTCCTGACAAATATCTTGGGCCCACTCAGCAGGGGAATCACATCAGCTCAGTTGTGCCCTCCCAGCCTATGACTTCCCCCTCTCCCAGTCACTGACCCCTGGCCATCAGCCTGTGACCCCCTGCATCTTCCTCTCTCCCTTAGTGGTGTCTGGAATGTGCCCTATATCTCAAACATCTACTTGATCAAGGGCAGCGCCCTGCGAGCTGAGCTGCAGTCCACTGACCTGTTCCACCACAGCAAGCTGGACCCTGACATGGCCTTCTGTGCCAATGTCCGGCAGCAGGTCAGCCAGTGGCTGGGTGGTCACGGGATGTCCTGTTGACAGGGAAGATGGGCTAACTTGTCGCTATAGGCCTGGGGGCTCCTGACATTCCAGCAGGACTGCTCAGAGGCAACTAAGGCCTGATAGGGGCACAAGGGCTGGTCCTCAAAGATCTTACAGGGACCATTTTAGCAGTTTGCACACCATTTTATTTACATTTTTAAACATACCCTAAAGGAAACTAAATTTTCTACCTAAGCATATTCTTTATTTGTTTTTATTTATTTTTATTATTTTATTTTATTTTATTTGTTTGAGACAGAGTCTTACTCAGTTGGCTGGGGTAGAGTGCGGTAGTATAATAGCTCACAGAAACCTCAAACTCCTGGGATCAAGCAATTGTCTTGTCTCAGCCTCCTGAGTAGCTGGGACTGCACCATTATACCTGGTTAATTTTTCTATTTTTATTTATTTATTTATTGGGACAGACTCTCACTTTGCTGCCTTTAGTAGAGTGCCGTGGTGTCATAGCTCACAACAACCTCAAACTCTTGGGCTCGAGCGATTCTTTTGCCTCAGCCTCCCAAGTAGCTGGGCCTACAGGTGCCCGCCACAATGCCCAGGGCTCACTCTGGCTCAGGCTGGTCTCAAACCTGTGAGCTAAGGCAATCCACCTGCCTCAGCCTCCCAGTGTTGGGATTGCAGGCGTGAGCCACTGTGACTACCTAAACATATTTTAAGAGCCACCTCACCCCATCTCTGTACCCTACCTTCTACTTTTTTGTAATTTTCTTTTTTTTTTTTTTCTTTTGGAGACAGAGTCTCACATTGTCACCCTAGGTAGGATGCCATGGCATCTTAGGTCACAGCAACCTCAAGCTCTTGGGCTCAAGTGATTCTCTTGCCTCAGTCTCCCAAGTGCATGGGATTATAGGCACCCACTACAACGTCCAACTAGTATTTTTATTTTGAGAGAATGGGGTCTTGCTCTTGCTCAGGCTGGTCTTGAACTCCTGAGCTCAAGCAATGCACCTGCCTCAGCCTACTAGAGTGCTAAGATTGCAGGCGTGAGCCACTGTGCCCTGCCCTGGCTATTTTTAAGAGATGGGGTCTCCCTTTTGCTCAAGCTGTTCTCCAATTCCTGACTTCAAACAATCCATATGCCTCAGCCTCCTAGGGTGCTAGGATTACAGGCATGAGCCACCGCACCTGGCCTATAATTTTGTTTTCTGTTTTTTAACTTCAGAGCACGATGAAGTTCTCCCCTGTGACCACAACTTAGGGTCAGAACACCATCCACAGTCCTTTTGTGCAGTTGCTCTTTCCTCCCCTGTTCAGTCCTCTGGGAAGCCTTCCCTGATCACATCTGTGGTGTCAGGCCTGGGCTGGGAGCTGGGGACACTAAGGTGACCTGTGCTTGGTTGGTCTCCAATCCTGTGGGCAAAGGAGCCTGCACTGCACTGTAAACATGCAGGGAGGTTGAGGGAGGCCTCTTCTCTTGGCCTGCTCTCCCCAGGACGTGTTCATGTTCCTGACCAACCGGCACGCCTTTGGACACCTGCTCTCCCTGGACAGCTACCAGACCACCCACCTCCACAACGACCTCTGGGAAGTGTTCAGCAACCCCGAGGTGAGGCTCAGTGCGGGGCAGGCTGGAGCTGGGAGCAGAAGGGACACTAGTGATCCTGTGCCCCAACTTCCCTGTCTGCTTTGCACCAGCCAGGACCCCTGTATGCCCCCTGTCTCCCTCCCTCTGGTCCAGGGTCAGGAGTGTAGATTGGGGTGGGGCAAGGAAGGTGGTCTGAGGCGCAGCAGCATCTGGTGAGGGGGAGTCAGAGTCAGAGGCTGGGTGGTGGCCCAGCTGCCATCAGCGGGAACTTAGTTGAGCCTCTTAACTTTTGGGATCTCCATCATCTGAGCTCTGAAATGGGTCTGTCTCAGCCTGTCTCACTCCCGTGGCTGCCGTGATGATGGGTTGTGACAGGGTTCCTAGGAGCCTGCAGCTGATGTGGGCTCACCCAGGCACATGCATGTACATATGTACACGCACCTGTGCAGCCAGGCAACACACACCTGCCTCCCCCAGGTGTGTACACCTTCACACACGTTTCGAGGGGCTTTCAGGGTGGGGCCCCTTCCTAGGGTATCCCTGGGAATTGAGCTGTGGGGAGCACCAGCCCATTTCTCCCTGCCCACAGGACTGGAAGGAGAAGTACATCCACGAGAACTATACCAAGGCCCTGGCCGGGAAGCTGGTGGAGACGGTGAGATCTCCTGGGGACAGTAGGGTATGGCCAGAGGATCAGGACTGGCTGACCTAGGGTAGTGGGCAGCAGGATGGCTCCTCTCCCTGTTGGCACTTTCCAGCTGGAGTCTGCAAGGGGCCTGGGGGGCCCAGGCAGGAAAGAGGAGAGCATCTTGAATGTGGTCTGCACTGAGGTCGGAGTGAATGCCTCTTTCCGCTTGTGGGCTGTCTGCTTCCCCGTTCCCGGGGGCCTCTGCCTTGCCCCTTCTGTGTCCTTCATGTACAGGTTCCTTTCAGAACAGCCTGTAACCTCAGCTGAGAAAATCTCTCTGGGCTCTGCCTCCTTCTCCCTTCAGGAACTCACTCACTCTGTCTAGGAGGACCGAGCCAAGTCCCTGCTCCTGGGATACACAAGGGGATGGGGCCCTGCAGAGAGGGGGAGGCTGTGGAGTGGAGCTGCCACTCTGAGCCCCCGTGACTGAGTCCCCACCCTCCCCAGCCTTGCCCGGATGTCTACTGGTTCCCTATCTTCACGGAGGAGGCCTGTGACGAGCTGGTGGAAGAGATGGAACACTATGGCCAATGGTCTCTAGGTGACAACAAGGTAGGGCCCCATGTCTGGACAGGGCCTGCAGGAAAGCCACCTCTTCACCCATGCCTGCTCTGGGCTGGGCTCTCCTGGCAAGCCGGCCTCGTTAGCTAACCCCTCTGGGCCTCTAGGCATGGGATGCTAGCAGGGGTGTCTGCAGGCAGTTGGAGTTAGAGGGATTGAGAAAGTGGAGATGGAGCATCGGTCCCCAACCTGCCATTGCTGCCATGTGACTGAGCTACTGTCAGCATAAGTTGCCGGGTTTTCAGTTTCTGGTTTGTTACTAGAATGGCTTAGTTTTCTTCTCTGGACTTTCCCAGGTAGGATGGGAGAGGAGTGGGCAAAGGTATTGGGGGGCTCCACGGTCTTCAGACCCCAGTGGATGTAGGAGGCTGTGTGTGCTCTGAAGGAGGAGCCCCAGGCCCGCACCCATCCTGGAAAGCTCAGACACCAATTTTAAAGGCATATGAGATCCTGGATCTGTGCACCTCAGAAATTGGGCTAACCAATGATTGTGGTCTCCTGCCTAATCCCCATACCTTGGTGACTGAACTAATCTCCAGAAGCCAGTCACTGGGCTCACCCAGGCATTCCAGGGTTCTCCAGTGGCAGGGCCAACCCTTGGAACACCTGTGGCCCTGGCACTAGTGTTTAGTGCTTAGTAACAAATGACCTCAAGCTCAGTGGCTTAAAGCAACTCCAACTGTCATCTCCTGGTGCCTGTGGGTAAGAAGTCCAGGCTCAGTTTAGCTGGGTCCTCTGCTCAGGGTCTAAGGCTGCAGTCGGGGTGTCAGCTGGGGCTGGGGTCTCAGCTGGGGCTCAGGATTCTATTCCAAACTCACGTGTTCTTAGAAGAGTTCCTTTCCCTGCAGTTTGCTCCGTCAAGGCCAGCAGGAGACAGTCTGTCTTCAGGGTCCTCCGTTAAAGGGCTCACCCAATAGGTCCACCCCCAGGATGGCCTCCCAGTTGACGAGGCACCTTAACTGTATCTGCAGAGCCCCTTCCCTTTTGTCACAGTGTAGCATTGTCCCGCCATATTCCCAGGCCAAGGGAGGGGAGTTAGACAGAGCCTGTACACCAGGGCACGGAACCCAGGGGATGGCTTAGAATTCTGTACTCTCCTTGGTCACTTCCAGGACAACCGCATCCAGGGTGGCTATGAAAACGTGCCAACCATCGACATCCACATGAACCAGATCAGCTTTGAGAGAGAGTGGCACAAGTTCCTGGTGGAGTACATCGCCCCCATGACCGAGAAGCTCTACCCCGGCTACTACACCAGGGTGGGCATGCCCGGGTGCAACCAGGATGCAGCAGGGCAGGGGGGGTGATGGGCTGGATATCCGGGGGTGAGGCCTATCCCCTATCTGGCCATGTGTTAGGAGACAGGGCCCTGGGGCTGGGCATTTATGTTCCTTGGAGGCTGCTCTGCCTCTAGCCTCTGACCTCCTTTTGAATATGTCTTCTCTGTCACTAAACCATGCCTCAGTGTCTCTTGTACCAGCAGTTAAGGCTGCTGAGAAAGCCCCTGCCCCAGTGGCTGGCTAGCACTCCTACTCCTCCCTCATTTTCTCTCCTGTAACGTGTACCCACCCACTGCCATGTACCCACCCACTGCCGCTAGGCTTTCTCCCCTCAGGCTTATGGATTCTCCGGATACCCATTTTGGGTGTGCCTGGGTCCTGCCCTCAAGGAATCCAGCCTGGATAGTTGCCAAAAAGGATTGCGAGGATTAGATTCATGGTGTCTCCCTCCCTCCCTCCCTTCCTTGCCTTCCCTTCCTCTCCTCTCCTCTCTTTCCCTCTGTTATATTTTTACTGAGACCCTTTTCGGGCCAGATGCTGTTCTAGGGACTGGAGGACACAGCATCAAACTCATGTGCTGTCTGGGCACCAACACTAGGCAGACTGGATGAGGGCCCCCATCTGCGCCACTGGCCTGTGCCCCCCGCCCCCCTGGCCTTTGGTGGTCTCCCTTGGCTAATGCTGGCTCCCCTGTCTCCCTGCCTTGGCACAGGCCCAGTTTGACCTGGCCTTTGTCGTCCGCTACAAGCCCGACGAGCAGCCCTCGCTGGTCCCGCACCACGATGCCTCCACCTTCACCATCAACATTGCTCTGAACCGGGTCGGGGTGGATTACGAGGTGAGCAGGGGCCACCTGGGTGGGGCAGGCGGAATGCAGGAGGGGCTGGCCAGTGGCTTTCAGGGAGGTTGAGGCAAAAGAGCCCTGGGAGGGGCTTCCAGGCAGAGGTGGGTCTAATCTGAGGAGGGGGAGGGGACTTTGGAGTCAGCACTTCAGGAGGTATCTGCATCCTGCCTTCCTGGGACTAGCTCTGTGGCTTTAGGCACATTTCTTAGGTGGGAAAACAATGAATGTTCTTTCTAAAATTGTGAAAATGAAACGAGCTCTCCAGGTAATTGCTTAGGTGGAACTGCGGAGAGTACTGCAGGAACAGGCCACAGGCCAGGAGGAGCTTGGTGCTTCCCTGTTAGGAAAAGGGGGCAGGGCTCTGGGGGGAGGGTGGCTGTTAGCTGGGGTGTGGGGGCCCCAGATCCAGCCAGCTGGTCTTTCATTCATACCTAAAGCTACTATTTTAAGAGTTTTTTTAAAGGACATCCATAACAATAGCTATAATTTTTTGAGTGCTTATTACATATCAGACATTGCCCTAAGCCCAGACTTCTCAACTAGGAGCAATTTTACCCCCTAAGGGACACTGGCGGTTCCTGGAGACACCTTTGCTTGTCACAACTATGACGGTGCTAGTGGCATCTACTGGGTAGAAACCAGGGACATACACTCAGGATAGCCCCCCCACAACAAAGTGTCTATAGTGGTGAGGTAGAGAAAGTCCCATTTTACAGAAGGGGAAAATGAGGCTCGGTTTGCTTACAAAGTTAGTAAAGGGTGGAGGTGATGCTTGCCTAGGGCTGCCTAACTCCAAGGCCAGAGTCATTGATGACTTATTACTCCTCGCTTATGTCTTCTTGAGGCAGCTTATGGCTGTCATTCTGTCATTCCACAAGGCATCCTCAGGCCGGCTGTGCTCATGGCCACATGGCTGTGACAGGAGGACAGACAGGGCGGTGGGGGACTGACTCTTGCTGTCTCCCAGGGTGGGGGCTGCCGGTTCCTGCGCTACAACTGCTCCGTCCGAGCCCCGAGAAAGGGCTGGACCCTCATGCACCCCGGGAGACTCACGCATTACCACGAAGGGCTCGCCACCACCAAGGGCACCCGCTACATCGCTGTCTCCTTCGTCGATCCCTAGTTGGCCAGACCCAGCCTGCCTCCTCCGACCGTTCCTCTTTGTCGACAACCACTGCCCAGCAGCCTCTGGGGCCTCAGGGTCCCAGGGAACCTGGTCCAACCTCCAGGCTCTTGACTTCCCGTTGCTCTTGGAACTGCCAGTCGGAGAGATTCGCCTAGGCCAGAGGCGGAGCAGAACTCCGGGCTGGGGCTTCCAGTGGTGCTCTGGACCTGCCCCTGGAGACGCTGTTCACTTTCACTGCTTTATAGTGATTTATTCTCCTCCATCCTTGTCCCTGAAAAACTGAGTCCTCTTTCCTCCACTTCCATGGGATGAGACTTGAACAGAATAGGAACTTCCCAAGCTGCCTAGAGACTCTAGGGGTCTCAGGCACCTCAGTGCCATGTCTCAGTGCCTCTGTCAGGCAGAACTGCACCACAGAGACTTCTGCTTCAAGTTTTGGGGGAAAGAGACCTGGGTCAGGCTGAGGTTCCCATGCAGAGCCTGGGACCACTGACGCGCCTTCCTCATGGCTCTTGTCATGAGAACAAACCAGCGTCCCTCGGAGACAGTGAATTCAGAAAACCTCCTGGGAGACAGAAAAGGCATCTATGCCACAGCTCAGCCCTCCACTTGCTGGGGAGGAGGGGAGTGACATGTCCACACACTGCACTGGGTCACCCTGTCCCAGATGCTTCCAGAGAGAGGGACAGATAGTCAGAAACAGAAGTGTTTCTATTAAAGGTTATTCAAACCATGGAGTGGGTTTGATGCTTAGTGTCTGCGTGAGAGTCTTCAGGGGGAGGTTTTAAGAGCCTATGATTGGTAAGAGAGGCTACGTAGCCACGACTTTTTCCCAAACACAGTCCTGTGTGATCACTGTGTCATTCGTATATTTCATTAACCCTTACCATGAGCCAGGCACTGGCTGCCTAGGGCACACTTCTTCATCTTTTGAGACCTGCATTGGTGACACCTCCTCTCTGAAGCCTTTGCTGACCACCCTTCCTGCAAACAAGAACGTGGGAGATCAGGGAGAACTTCTGGTGGCCCCTGCCATACCCTGGACAGACTCTTCTAGTAACACTGGTTACACTTTGGGGCATTTATTAAGAATAAGAGCTAACATCTCTGCATCCCTTGCTGTAGGCTGGGCATTGTGGATTCTGAGCACTCAGCACACAGCCCTCTGGGGTAGGGGCTGAGGAAATGGAGGCTCAGAGAGACCAATTAATTGGCCTCAGGTCACACAGCAAGCAAGTGGTAGGGACAGTGATTTGAACATGATTTTAGCCATTGAGGAAATCTGATCTATGCCTCCACTTGTAGTCAGCAGTAGGGACAGAAAAAACTGAGTGTTGTTCACTGCGGACTCTGTGATAAATGTCACAATGACTGCAAGAACAGAGGAGGGTAGGTGCAGGAGAGACCAGCAGCTTGCGTGACCCAGTGTTCTTCAAATAAGGGTGATTTTGTTCCCATCTGACAATGTCTGAAGGGTGGGGAAGGGGGAGAGGGACACCATTAGCATCTAGTAGATAGAGGCCAGGGGTACCCACGAACATCCTTCAGTATACAGGGCAGCCTCCTCCACCTCCTCAAAAGGAATTTTTTTTTTTTTTTTGAGGCAGAGTCTCACTATGCCACCCTCAGTTGAGTGCTATGCCATCACAGCTCACAGCAAGCTCAAACTCTTTGGGCTTAAGTGATTCTCTTGCCTCAGCCTCCCAAGTAGCTGAGACTACAGGTGCCCACCACAACGCCCAGCTATTTTTTTCTTGTTGCAGTTGTCATTGTTGCTTTTGCTGGGCTGGGCTGGTTTGAACCCGCCAGCCTCAGTGCATGTGGCTGGCACCCTACCTACTGAGCTATAGGCGCCGCCCAAAAGGAATTACTGAAACCAAAATGTCAGCAGTGCTGAAGCTGAGGAAGCCTGATAGCAGGTGCCTGTCTAAGCTGGGCCTGGGAAGGGGAGGAAGTTTCCAACACACAGAGCCACGCTCCAGGTCCAGAGAATGCAGGTTGGCTGGAAGGGAAGAGGTTCTATTTAAAGGAGTACTTTCCGAGGCCAAGGAGAGTTTAAACTTCAACGGGAGGGTGATTAAGTTTTTGAATTTTCAAAATTATCTCAATATTCAAATATCATTTTTTTTTCTAAGACTAGTCAAGTGCAGTAGTGAGAAGGGGAGAAAGAATAGAACAAGGAGTTTGATCTGTAACCAAATGTGAATAATCAATCGAGATAACTCACTACCCTCAGACCAGCTGACAAATCTTAATTTCTCATCCCCCATCTCCAGCCACCCAGTTGGTCTCTCCAGAAGCCAACATGGCTAACCTCTTTCTTGGATGTTCTTCTTGAGCTGGTCTCTGCACGTGTGTGTGTGTGTGTGTGTGTGTGTGTGTGTGTGTGTGTATAACCGAACAAGATCTTCGGTTATCTTTTTTTGATTATAAGTGCAATTCATATCCACTATGAAAAATCAAATAAGGCCATTCTAGCACTCTGGGAGGTGGGAGGATCACTTGAGTTTGGGAGTTTGAGACCAGCCTGAGCAAAGTGAAACCCTGTCTCCACTAAAAATAGAAAAATTAGCCGGGCATCATAGCCCAGCTATGATGTCTAGTCCCAGCTACCTAGGAGGCTGAGGCAGGAGAATCGCTTGAGCCTAGGAATTTGAAGTTGCTGTGAGCTAGGCTGACACCACTGCACTCTAGTCCAGGCAACAGAGTGAGACCCTGTCTCAAAAAAAAAATCAATCAAAATAGGAATAGGTAATGTAAGGAAACAAGGTCTACTGCCATTGCACACTAATCCTGCCCTGTACGCCTTCCCTGTCCCATGGTCAGCAGTACTGAGGGAGTCTTGTCATGGAAAAGGTTCGTGGCAGGGCTTCACAGTTTGAGGTTGTGTTTCAGAGAGAAAGATGAGGAGCCTGAGAATGAATTATGATGCCCCTGCAGCAGTCCAGGCAAGTGACCAGGGTCAGGGCCAATTCTCACAGGGAGGTTTAGTGAGAAAGAGGGACCGAGGAGAGCTGGTTAGTAGGGAAAACATCTGCCCTCCACCTGGCTTGGGTAAGATTCTGCCAAAGAAGAAGGCAATAGAATTCATAATTCCGGCTCGGCGCCTATAGCTCAACCGGCTAAGGCGCCAGCCATGTACACCTAAGGTGGCGGGTTCGAATCCCCAGCCCGGACCCGCCAAACAACGATGGCTGCAACAAAAAAATGGCCGGGCGTTGTGGCGGGCGCCTATGGTCCTAGCTACTTGGGAGGCGGAGGCAGGAGACTTGCTTGAGCCCAGGAGTTGGAGGTTGCTGTGAGCTGTAATGCCATGGCACTCTACCCAGGGGGACAGCTTGAGGCTCTGTCTCAAAAAAAAAAAAAAAAAAAAAAAAGAATTCATAATTCCTGGCTCGGCGCCTGTGGCTCAAGTGACTAAGGCGCCAGCCACATACACCTGAGCTGGCGGGTTCGAATACAGCCTGGACCCAACAAACAACAATGATGGCTGCAACCAAAAAATAGCTGGGCATTGTGGCAGACGCCTGTAGTCCCAGCTCAGCTACTTGGGAGGTGGAGGCAGGAGACTTGCTTGAGCCAGGAGTTGGAGTTTGGTGTGAGTTGTGATGCCACAGCACTCTACCCAGGGTGACAGCTTGAGGCTCTGTCTCAAAAAAAAAAAAAAAAAAAGAATTCATAATTCCTGCCTGCAGAGAATTGATGGTCCCCTTAGGAAGATAATAGATAGCAACTATACAAGGCAGACCATGCAAGGCAGCTAGTAATGGGCCCCGTGCATACCACATGGGGACAGAGGTGTGTCCTCACCCCAAGGCAGGATCTGGGTGTAGCCTCATAGTCCCCAGTCACTCTGAGAACACTAAGTTCCTCAGTGCGTAGTGAGGGTGAGACAGCTTCCTTTAACCCAGCAGGAGGCTGATAAGCTGGTCAGTCACCAGAGTGCTGGTTTGCCTCTTGAGGTTATTGGTGGCAGGATTCTGCTATGGTTATATAGAGAGCAGTGCTGTCCAGTAGAAATCAAGCCATAGGGCGGCACCTGTGGCTCAGTGGGTAGGGCGCTGGCCCCATATACCAAGGGTGGCAGGTTCAAGCCCAGCCCAGACCAGCTAAACAACTGCAACAAAAAAATAGCCAGGTGTTGTGGTGGGCGCCTGTAGTCTAAGCTACTCCGGAGGCTGAGGCAAGAGAATCGCCTAAACCCAGGAGTTGGAGGTTGCTGTGAGCTGTGATGCCACAGCACTCTACCAAGGGCAATAAAGTGAGACTCTGTCTCAAAAAAAAAAAAAGAAAAGAAATCAAGTCACAAATGTGGGCCACTTAAGTAATTTTAAATTTTCTTTCTTGCTCTCTCTTTTTTTTGGCCGGGGCTGGGTTTGAACCCGTCACCTCCGGCATATGGGGCCGGCACTCTACTCCTTCGAGCCACAGGTGCCACCCACTCTCTCTCTCTCTTTTTTTGCAGACAAAGTCTCACTTTATTGTTCTCAGTAGAGTGCCATGGCGTCATAGCTCACACCAACCTCAAACTCTTGGGCTCAAGGGATCCTCTTGCCTCAGCCTCCTAAGTAGCTGGGACTACAGTTGCCCACCACAGTGTCTGGCTATTTTTAGAGACTGGGTCTCGCTCTTGCTCAGGCTGGTCTCGAACTCTTGAGCTCAGGTGATCTACACACCTTGGCCTCCCAGAGTGCTAGGATTATACGTGTGAACCACCACATCTAGCCCCACATTTTTAAAAGAAAAAAGAGGGCAACACCTGTGGCTCAAAGGAATAAGGTGCCAGTCCCATATGACGGAGGTGGCGGGTTCAAACCCAGCCCTGGCCAAAAACCACAAAAAAAAAAAAAAGAAAGAAACAGGCATAATTGATTTTAGTAATATGTTTTGTTTAATGGTAGTTTACATTCTTTTTTTTTTTTTTTGAGACAGAGCCTCAAGCTGTCCCCCTGGGTAGAGTGCTGTGGCATTACAGCTCACAGCAACCTCCAACTCCTGGGCTCTAGCGAGTCTCCTGCCTCCGCCTCCCAAGTAGCTGGGACCACAGG
>CAUYTI010146820.1:0-27992 GCA_963575145.1 Galago senegalensis | reverse complement strand
CAATGACAACTGCAACAAAAAAGGAAAACGTTATGTCAGGCACCTATAGTCCCAGCTACTCTGGAAGCTTGTACCCAAGAGTTTGAGGTTGCTGTGAGCTGTGACATCACGGCACTTTACTAGGGGCAACATAGTGAGACTCTGTCTCAAAAAAAAAGTAGTAGTAGTTATTATCATTGTTGTCTCATTTCTGCCTATAACTAATTGTGTTATCTGGGACAGGTTACTTATTTCTGAACTTTGATTTCTTCACCTATAAAATTAAAGGTTGATTGGAAAATGATATTGAAGACTGATAGAAAATGAACCGATAGTGTGCACTTGGGTGGTGCCTGGGGCTCCAAGGAGTAGGGCACTGGCCCCATATACTGGAGGTGGTGGCTTCTAGCCAGGCCCCTGGCCCAAAACTGCAAAAAAAAAAATAGTGTGACTTAATAAAAATGTCTAATTCTTGAAGATAAAGCATACCTGCTCCTATCCCTCGTGATTTTGGCCATGTTGTCTCTAAATTACAGCTTGGACACACTCAGTATGTGTTTCGTTATAATACAGATATATCTTTTTTTATTCAAATAAGTCTTATAAATGTAGAAGATAATCTTCTTGTTTTCTTCTCAAAGTATTTCTTTCAAACTATTTTCAGAATGAAGAAAGGATTGGAAAATTACTTAATTTTTTTTTTCCTGTACTTTGTCCCTCTGTTTCAGATAAAGGAGATGGGTGAGATGCATAGAGAATTCAATGCATAACTACTGTAATTTGAAGATGAACTTCAAGAAGGGAAATTAGTAAACGGACTCACATTCCAAATGTGTGCACATAGAACAAAGAGAAGATCTTTGAGGATTATTGTTTCGTTAGTTAACATCATGTATTTGCAGTAGTGAAGTCTATGCTCAGAATGTAAGCAGCGTGAAATTGGCTTTACCAATCTAAAAATTTCACCCCAAGTGTCTTATAAATGCAGATCTAATAGAAAACCCAAACTTGGACTGCATAGTTAAAATTGTTCCTGCATAGCATTGAAGAATATGCACTAGACATGCTTCTACGGTAGAGTTTGAATGACTGCTATCTCATTTGTGATTTAAAGCTGCCTTTCTGTTTTCTTTCAGTCTTGTACATATAAACATTTTTTATGAAGTGTGAAATAAAACATTTAAAACCAAATTTTCTAACTTTGAATCTAACCCAAATGAAATCTCAAATTTCATAGCATACACATTATAGGTTAAAAAACTATGAATGCTAACTACAAAGTGGAATTTTCCATGAGTACTTATAATCAAGTATATTTGATATAAAATGTACTTGTGCAATGCAATGGTTTCCACCAGTAGTCCCAGCTACTGGGAGGCTAGAGAAAGAGGATAGCTTAAGCCTAGGAGTTTGAGGCTGTAGGGATACATATCCAGAGAGAGAGATAGACACATACATATATACATACGAAAAATAAAGACATGGTTAGATACTTTCCAGACAGCCCTCATAAAGTGTGTAACCCATAATATGGAACTTCTACACAGAAAAATCATTTTATTCTGAGTGAACCTGAGATTCAGTTTGAAATAAAAATTGGCATTTTGGTACAACAGTCACATCTTGAAGCAGGGTTATTGATGGAGAGTTGTAAACCATGAATTCTATGGTTTTTGAATTAGAAAGAACAGTGTTTAATACAGCACATTCTCAATATCTTATATAATGGACAATTATAGTACAATTGCATTTTACTTTTAGTTACCCTGAAAAGTTAGTATGGGGCAGGGGCAGTGGCTCACACCTGTAATCCTAATACTGGGAAGCTGAAGTGGGCGGATTACTTGAGGCCAGGAGTTTTAGACCAGTCTGAGTGACATAGGCAGACACCCATCTCTATAAAAAACTTAAAAATTAGCCAGGTTTGGTGGTACCTATGGTACCAGCTACTTGGAAGGCTGAGGTAGGAGGATCACTTGAGTCCAGGAGTTGGAGGGTGCAGCCAGCTATGGTCACACCACTACTTCATCTGGGCAACTGCCAGACCCCATCTCCAAAAAACTACAAAGTATAGTGAAATATTCTGCTTTTGATAGGACTTTTTTTTTGCACTTTTTGGCTGGGGCTGGGTTTGAACCCACCATCTCTAGCATATGGGGCCAGTGCCCTACTCCTTTGAGCCACAGGCACCACCCTGATAGGACTTTTAAAAACTACTACAGAGGCTTGGCACCTGTGGCTCAAGTGGCTAGGGCACCAGCCACATGCACCTGAGGCGGCGGGTTCAAATCCAGCCTGGGTCTGCCAAACAACGATGGCTGCAACCAAAAAATAGCCGGGTGTTGCGAGCACCTGTAGTCCCAGCTACTTGGGAGGTGGCGGCAGGAGAATCGCTTGAGCCCAGGAGTTGGAGGTTGCTATGAGCTGTGATGCCACAACACTCCAGGGTGATAGCTTGAGGCTCTGTCAAAAAAAAAACTACCATGGAAAGGATAATAGTAAAGAAAATACAAACTAGAGTTAAACATTTGGCTATCATTTTTATCCTTTCTGTGGGGCCCCCAAGATCTCGTACCCTGATGTACATGTCCTATGTAATTCCTTCCCCTCTTTTTTTTTCCTTTGAGACAGAGTCACTCTGTGGCCCTAGGTAGAGTGCCATGGTGTCATACCTCATAATAACCTCAGACTCCTGGGTTCGAGCAATCCTCTTGCCCAAGGAGCTAAAACTACACGCACCAGCCACTAGCCTGGCTAGTTTTCCTATTTATAGTAGAGATGAGGTCTCACCTCTAGCTTAGGCTGGTCTTGAATTCTGAGATTTAGGTGATCCACCTGTGTTGGCCTCCCAGCGTGCTAGATTACAGACATGAGCACCTGGCCACACCTGGTCTTCCTTCCTCTACTTGAGTGTGGCATTACTTGTGTGATGGACCATTTTAATCTGTAATAAGATTAAGTTACATTAATTATACCGCAAAGGCAAAGGAACTCTGCAGATGTAATTAAGATCCCTGATCAGATTTTTTTTTTTTTTTTTTGAGACAGAATCTTAGTTCGTGACCTTCGGTAGAGTGCCATAGCATCACAGCTCACAGTATCCTCAAACTTGGGCTCAAGCAATTCTCTTGCTTCAGCTTCCTGAGTAGCTGGAACTACAGGCACCTGCCACAATGCCCAGCTATTTTTAGAGATAGGGTCTCTCTCACTCTTGCTCATGCTGGTCTGGAACTCCTGAGCTCAAGCAATCCATCCACCCACCTTGGCCTCTAAGAGTGCTAGGATTATAGCCATAAGCCATTGCATTGGGCCTCCTAATTAGATTTTGAATTAAAAGGGAGATTAGGGCTCGGTGCCTATAGCTCAACCGGCTAAGGCGCCAGCCACATACACCTAAGGTGGCGGGTTCAAATCCCCAGCCTGGACCCGCCAAACAACAATGACGGCTGCAACCAAAAATAGCTGGGCATTGTGGCGGGCGCCTGTGGTCCCAGCTACTTGGGAGGTGGAGGCAAAAGACTCGCTTGAGCTCAGGAGTTGGAGGTTGCTGTGAGCTGTAATACCACGGCACTCTACCCAGGGGGACAGCTTGAGGCTCTGTCTAAAAAAAATAAATAAATAAAAGGGAGATTAGTCTGGGTGGGCCTGACCTGACCAGGTGGACCTTTTGAGAGTGTCTAAAAGTAAACAGCAGAAGTGTCTGGGCGCAGTGGCTCACACCTGTAATCTTTGGGGAGGCTAAGGTGGGAGGATTACCTTCAGCATAGTTATTTGAGACCAGCCAGAGCAAGAGTGAGACCCCATCTCTACTAAAAATAGAAAAACTAGCTGGGCATTGTGGCAGGTGCCTGTAGTCCAGCTATTCAGAGGCTGAGGCAAGAGGATTGCTTGAGCTCAAGGATGTGAGTTAGGCTGATGCCATGGCACTTTACTCTGTCTCAAAAAAAGAAGAAAAAAATTGATGTGCTTTCCTGTTAGTCTTAGAGCAAAATTCCATGTTAATGGCAAGGGCCATGTGTCAGAACAGCAGGTGGACCCCAGGAACTGAGGGCCTCAGTCCCACAACCACAGGAAGTAAATTTTGCCATCTACTAGCGAGCATGGAAGACCCCCCCTAAGGCCCTGATGAGATTATAATCCTGGCCAATACCTTCGTTGCCATCTTGAGAACCTGGACAATAGACCCAGTTAACCTGTATGCCTAGACTTCTGACTCATGGAAACGGACATAACATATGTTCTAAGGGCCAGTTGTGGTGGTTCACACCTGTCATCCTAGCACTCTGGGAGGCCGAGGCTGATGGATTACTTGAGCTCACGAGTTCAAGACCAGCCTAAAGAAAAAGAAAGACTCAGTCTCTACTAAAAATAGCAAAACTGGCTGGGCACCTGTGCTTAGCAGCTAGGGCACCAGCCACATACACCATAGCTGGCGGGTTCAAACCCAGGTGGGGCTGCCAAACAACAATGACATCTACAAAAAAAAAAAAAAATAGCCAGGCACTGTGGCAGGTGCCTGTAGTCTTAGCTACTGGGAGGCTGAGGCAAGAGAATTGCTTAAGCCCAAGAGTTTGAGGTTATTGTGAACTGTGATGCTACAGTACTCTACGGAGGGCAACATAGTAAGACTCTGTCTCAAAAAAAGGAAAAAAAAAATGGGGCAAGAGATCGCTTGAGCCCAAGAGTTGGAGGTTGCTGTGAGCTATATGATGCCACTGCACTCTACCCAGGGTAACAGCTTGAGACTATCTCAAAAAAGAAATAATGGTCTAAGATGCTAAATATGTGGCAATTTATTATGCAATGATTAATGCAGCCAATAAAAAAGAACTATAGGCTTGGCGCCTGTGGCTCAAGTGGCTAAGGCGCCAGCCACATACACCTAAGGTGGCGGGTTCAAATCCAGCCTGGGCCCACCAAACAACAATGACGGCTGCAACCAAAATAAAAATAGCAGGGCGTTGTGGCGGGCACCTGTGGTCCCAGCAACTTGGGAGGCAGAGGCAGGAGACTCACTTGAGCCCAGGAGTTGGAGGTTGCTGTGAGCTATGCCACAGCACTCTACCCAGGGGAACTATAAAGCCTATGGGAATAGTAAACGTAAGGAACAGCCCCTATCCCAAGGGCCACGGCAGAGGACCCAAAGAAGTGTAACTCTCCATTTCCCCCATTCCTCATACTGGGCTGAGATCCAGACCTTGTGAGAAAAGGAACTGTGACTCACTGGGTAGCAGAGAAGTTGCTGTGATACAGCAGTGGCTGAACTTTTTGAAAGTCTGAGCTATAGAACTTGCTTAAAATCTCTGTAGGGTAGAAGTCATCAAACTATAGTGATGTTTACATAGTCCTGCTACCTGTGTTTACATAGTTCAGGAATCAATTTTTTTTTAAATGGTTGAAAAAAATGAAGTATTTCATGGTATGTGAAAATCATATGAAATATAAATTTTGTGTCCATAACATTTTATTGGAGCACAACTACATTCATTTACGTATTGTGTGTGGCTGTTCCACACCACAACAGGAGAGTTGAGTACAGGTGTCTCTTGAACAGTGAAGGAGTTAGGGGAACCCAGCCCTGCATATTGAAAATCCACATATAACTTTTGATCCCCCCCAAAACTTAACTACTAATAGCTTACAGTTAACTGAAGCCTCATTGATAACATAAACAATCAATTAACATATTTCTTTTGGGCCCACGCTTGTAATCCTAACACTCTGGAAGGCTGAGGCAGGCGGATTATTTGAGCTCAGGAGTTCGAGACCAGTCTGAGCAAGAGAAAGATTCTGTCTCTACAAAAAAATAGTAAAATTAGCCGTATATGGTAGCACAGGTCTGTAGCCCCAGCTACTGGGAAGGCTGAGGCAAGAGGATCATTTTAGCCCAAGAGTTTGAGGTTGCTATGAGCTATGATGCCATGGTGCTCTATCCAGAGTGACAGAGTGAGACTCAATCTCAAAATAAAACAGAGGAAAGGAAAAAGAAAACAAACCGTATTTCATATATGTGTCTTCTTACAATAGAGAAGCTAGAGAAAAGAAAATGTTACTGGGAAAATCATAAGGAAGAGAAAATGTATTTACTATTTATTACGTGGAACTGGATCATCATAATGGTCCTCATCTTTATCATCTTCACATTGAACAGGCTGAGTGAGGAGGAGGCAGATGAACAGTCTTTCTTGCTGTCTCCCGCCATAGCATGCTACTCTGAGTATCCGAGGTAGAAGGGGAGGCAGAAGAGGCAGGAGCACTCAGAGTTAACTCTCATCGAAAAAATCTGTGTATAAATAGATTTGTGCAATTCAAACCTGCATATAAATAGACCTGTCCACTAGCCCACAACGTGTGAAATATTTACTCTCTGGTCCTTTGCAGGAAGTTTGCTGACCCCTGCTCTCAGATGGGGCGGGGGCAACTCTTCATAGGCCGGTGTCTCAGCACTCTTTGAAATTGCCTGTGGGATAGGGGGCAGACACTCAGGGAAGCCTCCGGCTGCCGTCCACTGCAGGAGCAGCAGTGTGCTGGAGAAGCCACCCATGCTGCAAGAGCCTGTTGATGGAGAAGACCTGGGCGCTGCAGGAGGCTGCCAAGCCAGCACACCAGAGATAGAAACCAATCCTTCCTCTTGAGGTGCCTCCCAGCGCCCTCTGCTGACCAAGCGTCAGATCCATTTTCACAGAGAAGGGAAAAGGGTGAATTTAAAAACAAAGGCAATGTGTCAACAACGGGCACAATCTTCAACCTGTTGCCTTCTTTCTAGTCTGTCCTGTCACTTCTTAAGCTACTCTTGCTAAGGTCAACACTGACCCTATTCTCCTACTGTTGAATCGTTTGAATTCCCCACAATCTATCAGCCGTTCTAACAGACTTCCCTTTTCCCTACCCCAGTATGTCGCCTATACATTCTTTTCCTTGCCTTCGCTAGTATGCTGATCGGCCCTGGGTAGAGGGCCATGGCAAAGGACAGGGTCTTGCTTTTGCTCAGGCTAGTCCTGAACTCCTGAGCTCAGGCAATCCACCTGCCTCAGACTCCCAGAGTGCTAGAATTGCAGACATGAGCCACTGTACCCAGCCTTTCCTCCCTTTTTCTTCTTGGAGGATTTCTTTTTTCTTTCTTTCTTTTTTTTTTTTTTTTTTTTGAGACAGAGCCTCAAGCTGTTGCTCTGGGTAGAGTGCAGTGGCATCACAGCAACCTCCAACTCCTGGGCTCAAGTGATTTTCCTGCTTCTGCCTCCCAAGTGGCTGGGACTACAGGCACCTGCCACAATACCCGGCTATTTTTTGGTTGCAACTGTCATTGTTGTTTGGTGAGCCTGGGCTGGATTCGAACCCGCCAGCTCAGGTGTATGTGGCTGGCGCCTTAGCGTCTTGAGCCACAGGTGCTGAGCCTTCTTGGAGGATTCCATTCCTTCGACATACCTGGATGATAACAGAAGCACCATCTTCATTTCTGTCTTTCATCTTGAGTTTTGTACTAAACTGTTTCATGTAACTAGGCTTTAATGATCTCTTTATCTTCCTCTATAAGCCTATCTCTTGTATTCTCAGAATCAGTTAATAGCATCAGCATGAACCTAGTCCCAGATTCCTTTCTCTTATCTCTGCTATCACTTCAGTTGCCAGTTCCTGTGATTCTCCCCCCAACAAAAAATATGCTCCTCTTATACATTTCCCCTGATCTCTTTGCCACCCATCTAGCCCCTCTCCAGCACAAATGCCACATTTGCTCCTAGAATTAGTTGCCTGAAGTTGATCATAACACTTCTGTTTTAAATTTCAAAATATTAAGTGGGTGGATACACACATGGATAGCTTTTAAAATGCTTTCAGGGCTCTTAGTGTGCTCATCACCTGCATAGTGTTTTCTGTATCTTTCTGTAAGTTTTTAGACCCCCGCTTTTTGTTTGTTTGTTTGAGAGTCTATGTCACCCTCAGTAGAGTGCTGTGGCATCACAGCTCACAGCAACCTCAAACTCTTGGGCTTAAGTGATTCTCTTTCCTAAGCCTCCCAAGTAGCTGGGACTATAGGTGCCTGCCGCATGCCCAACTATTTTTTTGTTGCAGCTGTCATTATTGTTTAGCTGGCCCATGCCAGTTTGAACCCTCTAGCCTTAGTGTTTGTGGCTGCCACCATAACCACTGTACTACAGGCACCAAGTCTAGATGCCCTCCTTTTTGAGACAGTCTCACTCTGTTGCATGCTGGGTGTAGTGCTGTGGCTCATAGCTCACAGCAACCTCAAACTCTTGGGCAATCCTCTTGTCTCAGCCTCGAGAGTAGCTGAGACTACAGAGATCTGCCACAACATCTGGCTAGTTTTTCTATTTTTGGTAGAGACAGAGTCTCACCGACTTGCTTAGGCTAGTTCAGAACTCCTGAGCTCATGGCATCCTCCTGCCTCAGTCTCCCAGAGTGCTAGCATTACAGGTGTAAGCCACTGCACCTGGCCTTCTTGACTTCTAATGACCTTTACATCTCTTTGTGCCTATTATGTGCCCATTGATTAGTCCCCAATCATTACAGAGTACATGTGTTTGTTTTTCTATTCCTGAGATACTTTGCTGAGGATCATGGTCTCCAGTTCCATTCAAATTTCTGCAAAAGACATTACTTCATTCCTTTTTTGTGGCTGAGTAGTACTCCATGGTATACAGTACAGTATATACATTTTGTTAATCCTCTCATGAATTGATGGACACTTAGTCAACGTTGATTCCACATCTTTGCAATTGTGAACTGTGCTGCAATAAACATTCAAGTGCAAGTGTCTTTGATAAAATGACTTCTTTTCCTTTGGGTAGATACTCAGTAGTGGGCTTGTTGGATTGAATGCTGTGGGTCTATCTTTATTTCTTTGCGGAATCTCCATACTGTTTTCCATAGACATTATACTAATTTGCAGTCCCACCAACAGTGTATGTGTATAAGCATTCCTTTTTTTTTTCTTTCTTTTTTTTTTTGTAGTTTTTGGCCAAGGCTGGGTTTGAACCCACCACCTCCGGCATATGGGGCTGACACCTTACTCCTTTGAGCCACAGGCACCATCCTGTATAAGCATTCCTATCTCTCTGCATCCATGTCAACATCTATTGTTTTTTTGACTTTTTTTTTGAGACAGAGTTTCACTATGTTGCCCTCAGTAGAGCGCTGTAACATCACAGCTCACAGCAACCTCAAACTCTTGGGCTTAAGCAATTCTCTTGCCTCAGCCTCCCAAGTAGCTAGGGCTACAGGTATCTGGCTAATTTTCTTGTTGCAGTTGTTGTTGTTGTTGTTGTTTTGAGACAGAGCCTCAATCTGTCTCTTGGGTAGAGAACCGTGGCATCACAGCTCACAGCAACCTCCAACTCCTGGGCTCAAGCGATTCTCCTGCCTCCACCTCCCAAGTAGCTGGGACCACAGGCACCCGCCACAGTGCCCAGCTATTTTTTAGTTGCAGCCGTCATTGTTGTTTGGCGGCCCGGGCTGGATTCGAACCCGCCAGCTGAGGTGTATGTGGCTGGTGCCTTAGCCAGTTGAGCCATAGGCGCAAGCTGCAGTTGTTGTTGTTTAGCTGGCTGGGGCTGGGCTTTAACCTGCCAGCCTCTGTGCATGTGACTGGCGCCATAACCACTGTACTATGGCCGCTGAGTCTGTTTTTTTGACTTTTTTGTGCAGTTTTTGGCTGGGGCTGTGTTTGAACCTGCCACCTCTGGCATATGGGGCCAGCACCTAACTCCTTTGAGCCATAGGTGCTGCCCTGCTTTTTTGACTTTTTAATAATGGTCATTCTGACAGGGGTAAGGTGATATCTCATTGTGTTTTAAATTTGCATTTCTCTGATGGGTAGTGAAGTTGAGCTTTTTTTTTTTTGGCCAGGTCTGGGTTTGAACCCGCCACCTCTGGCATATGGGGCCCGCACCCTACCCTTTTGAGCCACGGGCACTGCCCCTGTTTTTTTTTTTTTTTTATATATCTTTTCTTTTGAGAAACTTCTGATGTCTTTTACCCACCTTTAAATGGTTTTTTTCTTGCTGATTTGTATGAGTTCTCTGTAGATTGATCAAAACACTTTTATATGGCATAAAATCTACTCCTGTCCTCTGCCAGAGGGGCATATAAGGCATAGTCTGGCCTTGTAGTGAACACGTTTTCTCCTTTTTTTTTTTTTTTGAGACGGAGCCTCAAGCTATCCCCCTGGGTAGAGTGCCATGGCATCACGCTCATAGCAACCTCCAACTCCTGGGCTCAAGCGTGTCTCCTGCCTCAGCCTCCCAAGTAGCTGGGACTACAGGCGCCCGCCACAACGCCCGGCCATTTTTTGGTTGCAGCCATCATTGTTGTTTGGCGGGTCCGGGGCTGGGGATTCGAACCCACCACCTTAGGTGTATGTGGCTGGCGCCTTAGCCGATTGAGCCACAGGCGCTGAGCCTCCCAGGCTGGATTTGAACCTGCCACGTTAGGTATATGTGGCTGGCGCCTTAGCCACTTGAGCCACTGGCGCTGAGCAAGATAATTTTTTTCAATTTAAACTCCTTCTTTTTTTTTTTTTTTGTGAGGCAGAGTCTCAGCGTGTTGCCCTCCGTAGAGTGCTGTGGTGTCACAGCTCATAGCAATCTCAAACTTTTGGGCTTAAGTGATTCTCTTGCCTCAGCCTCCTGAATAGCTGGGACTACAGGCACCTGCCACAAGCCCCCCCCCCTTTTTTTTGTAGTTCTCATTGTTGTTTAGGAGGCCCGGATTTGAACATGCTTGCCTGGCATACTTGACCAGCCCCCTAACCACTGGGCAATGTGTGCCAAGCACAATTTAAATTTCTTAAGGAGGTGAATTTTGTTACTAGATTTTTCTCCTGTTGAAAATACCTAATAAACATTAGGTTTATTATGAAAAATAATAAATTATTGCTATCTTTGTTAGTCATTAGAGGGTTCTACCTGCTAGTTTTACTGAATCCACTTGCAACTATGTTTTTATTTTCTTTCTTACACGTTCATTTTCTGATTTTCCTGTGAATTATAATAGCCACATAAAATGAGTATATTGACTTACAAATACTTCTCTATATAGTTCTCTTTAAATTTTGCTGAAAAATTGAAATTGTCTGCTTCTTAAATAATTGAGAGAACTTACGTGTTAGGCTATTCTGCTCTCTCCTGTTATAGGGAGATGTTTAATATTTCTGTTCTTTTAAAGTATAAAATTCAGTCTTTTGGTGTATTTATAAGGTTGCACACATTTCTTCACTATTTAATTGTAGAACTTTTTTCTTACTCCAGAAAGGAACCTGCACCAATTAACATCAATTCCCCATTCCCCTTCCCTTAATTGCTCTCTGAATCCTTTAATAGTTGGATTGTTTGTTTTCAGTTGGTCCTAGAAATAGTATCGAGGACTTTTTCGATGTTATATAAACTTTCAAATTCCAGGGTTTTCTGATGAACCTAATTTCTGAAGCCTTTGCTGCCCACATCCCCTGCATGTTCCCTGCTTCCACTGACTGACCATGTCCACTGCATGTTCCCCACTTCTGCCAACTGGCCATGTCCACTGCATGCTCCCCACTTCTGCTGACTGGCCATGTCCACTCACACTCCATGCTTCTGCAGACTGGCCATGTCCATTCATACTCTCTGCTTCTGCTGACTGGCATCTATACTTTCATGCTCCTCCTTATGTGGGAAATTTGTTTTTATCATAGGTAGAACACCGTATTTGAAAAAAATTGTCTGCAGAAGTAATGTAAGGTCTAGGATGATGTCAGATGCCTCCAGAGAGGGCTTACACTTGCTGCAGTCTGCACCTCCAGGGCCAGTGTGAACAATCTGATGTTGGCCACAATGGGAGGCTGGGCAGCATCTCCTGCCAAGGGCTCATCTGCCTGGGGGCAGGGGGCTCGCTCTGAGCACATGACTAGTTAGGACCATAATATTGGCAAACTCTACATGCAAATTACTGTGCTCCAAATGCAAAAAATCCATAAAATTTCTCCACACTGGGAAAATATAGAAGGGGAGCAGTAAATTCTAGTGTTCCATAGTACTGGAGGGGGACTCTAGTTAAAAATAACTTTATTTGTGGATAGCTACCATGTTTCCCCCAAAATAAGACCTACCCCCAAAATAAGCCCTAGCAGAATTTCTATGCATTTGTTAAATATAAGCCCTACCCTATAATAAGACCTAGTGATGGCCGTGGCTATACAGCATATCTGCATAGCCATGCCATGCATTTCCACACGGAGAGGAAGACATCCCCTGAAAATAAGCCCTAGTGTGTCTTCTTGAGAAAAAATAAATATAAGACAGTGCCTTATTTTTAGGAAAACACGGTAGAAGAAAAAAATTTGGATGGTTCTCAACACAAAGAAAGGATAAATGTTTGAGGTGATAGTTACGCTGATCACCTTGATTTGACCACTGTACATCACATATATTGAAGTGTTATTGTGTACCCCGCAAATATGTACAATTATTCTGTCAAATAAAGAAATGATACTGTTTACAGAGTGGGCTGAGGATACAGCACAGCAGCTGCATGCGATCCTTCAGCAGGCCTGGCTTATGTTAACACTCTCCCTCTGCCTGTTTTATAGTTGGTCAGTCCTTCCTGCATTGTGTCTGCTGTGCGGGTGTGTGGTGTGGAGAGAGGGGAGCAGGAGTAGATGCCCTTGCATTAAGCACTTGACATACTTTCTATTAAGTTTTACAATTTCTTTTCTTGTTTTTTTTTTTTAACACTTTAGCTTTGTTGAAGCTAGTTTTTCTTTTTCTTTCTTTCTTTTTTTTTTTTTTTTGAGACAGAGTCTCACTCTGTCACCCCAGATGTGAGCTAGGTCATGTGAGCCATGGCCCAGCTCACAGCAACCTCAAACCCCTGGGCTCAAGCAATCCTCTTGCCTCAGCCTCCTCAGTAGCTGGGACTACATGCACTCACCATAATACCCAGCTAGTTTTTCTAATTTTAGTAGAGATGGGGTCTCACTCTTGCTCTGGTCTTGAACTCCTGAGTGATCTTGCCTTGGCGTCCCATAGTGCTAGGAGAACAGATGTGAGCCACTGTGCCCTATTGCCTATTGAAGCTCTCTTAATGCTATTTTTTCCACATTAATTCTCATTTTTATTATTTTCCCTCTATTGCACTCCTTAATATTCAAATTAATTTTCCATCTTGTATTTTCCCTTATTACATGCATTAAAACCATGTTTCTCTGTGTCCTACAACTTTTATATTAGCTATTTTGTATATTACTCTATTTTATAAATTTATATACCTTCTCATATTCATTTCCTCCTTGAACTATGAGTTATTTAGATTCATTTTAATTTCCGAGTGTATGGTGGTGTTAAAGCTTGTCTTTGGCTACTGACTATTAACTTCATTGCACTGTGGTCAGAGGACATCACCTCCATGGTCCCAGCTCTTGTGTCATGGGCTGCATTTGAAAGGAAGAAGTTTCCTTCCTGCTGCGACTAGGTGCAAAGTTCTGTATACAGCCACAACTTGTGCTTCTGTAAAGCAAATTCACTCATGTGGGATTAGTTAATAGGGGGATTAATTTACAATGAAATAGAGATCGAGTTAGTTCATAGCCTAGAAGAAGAGCACGCTAGCAGAATTCAAATCTTTACTGGGAAATGGAAGTCTTCAACTTTGTTGCTGTCACCCTGACAGAAAAAGTACAGCAGCATCTGTCTCTGGTAAACCAGGACCCAGTAAGGGTTCCAAGGCCAGGCGGGTGGGGTGGGGTAGGACCCAGTAAGGGCTCCATCGCCAGGGGTGGGGGGTGGCGAGGAGAGGCAGGACCCAGTAAGGGCTCCATTGCTTGGGCCAGGCCACCCGGTTCGCTGGCCCCTGTTCCGGCTTCCCGCCACCTCTGGAACAGGAGCACTGGCCACCGGAGCACAGGTAGTGATCCCTGCCATCTGCTGGTCTCTGCACCCACCTGCTCTGCTCCAAAAAACCTTCAACATCGTTTCCAATCTATTGTTCTGGAACATTTTTAGTAACCACTGCGGCAGCATCTGCTCACAATAATACTTCTTCATGGGCAGACAGATTGTCTCCTCCTGTCACAGCGAGTCTTTCAGTTTTGTGCTCCTGTTACAAAGCCTCGTGGTTGTGCACTGCCCTCCAAAATTTTTGCTCATAATCACGGCTACCTTCTTAATGTATTTTCCAGAACAACGTATTTTTCAGGAAGAATATATTAGTGCGGAGATAACTATATGCCCTTCAGTTATACCATCTTGTAGTTGGTGTGTGTTTCCATTCACTTACTATTAATTCTGAAGACAGAGGCTTTGAAGATCTCCCCGGAGATTGGTAAACACTCAATTTCCCCTTTTAGTTCTTTCACCTTTGGCTTTGTGTGTTTTAAAGTTATGTTAGTACATTTGGGTAAATTTAGAATTGTTATTTCTTCCTGGTGAATTGAACTTTATATATTTGATCACTATAAAGGCTTTTGATCTTAAAGTATACTTTGTCTTATATTAATAAAATTCCGGTGCTTTTCTGTCACTCACTGTCATAATCTGATCATTCCGTGTGCATGTCGCTGCTTTGATGCTGGTGTCTGTGCTTCTGCCCACACTTGCTGGTGACGGCTGAGACATCATGTTTTAGGTGACTTTGCGCATTGCCATATCATGATCAATGAAAAGTTACCTATGGGATTTCTGAGGCTTTGGTTTAGGCTAGATTCCTTTTATTCTTTCTGTCAGGGACCTGAGAAGGGTCACCGTTGGGACCTTCTTCAAGTTTAATTCCAGGCTCAGGTCCTTTGTGGACCCACCGTTGAATGGATTCTGCTCTAGAGCGTGTTTTAGCCTCCGGTCACTGAAGTCCTTTGTTAGAGCTGTTTTTCCTCCTTCCGCATGAAGATGAAACATCAGTTTCCCCACTGCCTTATTCCTTGGCTGCTTTATTCTTTTCATAGTTTGTTCTCTTTTTGAGAAAAGTCACCTTTTAGAGCTTGTTCTCACGAGGATTCTCATAATGATTTCCCACCTTGTTAGGATCTGGACGTTTTCTCCTGTTTTCCTGTGAGGTCCATTAAAATGGAGAGACTTAGGCCGAGGTAGATCAGAAGTCTTGATGGCGCCATTGGCTCAGATGCTCCCTTCTCTTCTAATTTGTAGTTTCTGCCTTTGCCAATTTCTCCTCCTCTCTGGCCAACTCTGCTCTGTACATACAAAGAATATTTGTATCTAGTTTTTTTTTTTTTAATGTGATGTATTGTAAAGGTCATTTGGGTAATTAGTCTGCTATCTCACTGGAATATAAAATCTGATTATGATTGCTCTTTATAGTATAACTGTGCTCCTGTAGTTTCAAAATTTCCATAACTATTGCACACTGTAATCATGAGAAAGTGCTATTTTAAACATAATAGCATTTGTTTAATCAAAGCCTTTACTGTAATTCCCTTTACTGAAAAAAAAAAAGCATGGGAACAATATTCTCCTAATTTTCAGACACTTTTTAAGTTTCTATACATCTAAGCTAAATAGCTCCTTTTATTTCTTTAAGAAAATATAATGCAGCTACTTATGAGAATTAAATAAATCTGATGATTTAAAAACCACACAATGGGCACCCTTATATGCTGGACTCAAATACAGTTGCATCTGAATGAAACCTTTTATGTAAACTTTAATTTTTTTTCTTAAGTTCCTGGTTGAGGGTAGTTTGAAAGGAAGCCTAATGCACAGTGCTGAACATTCTATCAGACTTTAATCCTGCGGTTTTCTACAACCTTCCTTATATCCTTTAGGATACTTATCCATAAGTTCTTGATGTCCTAAAGGAATTTTGGTAAAGATATTGCCAATATTCATCCACAGAAAGATTACTGTCATTTTATGACATGGCATAGATGTTTAGAGTACAAATTTTATGAAAAGAGTGAGAAAAGGCCTATAGACAAATTTCATGGAAAAGAATTAACTCATGCTGAAACAATGGTTCAGCAGTTGGGAACACATGTGAAACTCCCATTTTAAGGTCTGATGTGATGTTTTTGTTATATTTGATATTTTTCACAAAACAGAAATTAAGTGATAACAACATAAACAAAGGAATCTAAATGGAGCTGATATTCCCTCCTTTTTTGCGAGATGAATGGATTCAGTCTACGTGAATCCCCTCATCCTCACATTCACGGAGTCGTCTTCTTGCCCCATGATGTGGTCAACGCACAGAGCTGGAGTTCAAGGCAGCAGGTATTGAATATCTTCTTCATGACTCTCTGAGTCAGTGAAATCAAGTCATCTTTACTAGTCTCAGAATTTATAGAGGTGTCATAATTTATAATATAATATTTATATTTAATATAATATTAATATTATTAATCAATATTATATTTATAATAGAAAATTTATAAATAATATAATATAGAGGTGCTATGAAGGCAGGGGTTTGTCGAATGTAAAAGAACTTTTAATGTAATAGGTTTATAATATCATGAGGAGATTCTAGATCCTATAAATAAATTGTAAATACAATTGGCCTCATGCACATCCACTAGACTTTTTCCATTAAATCTGTTATCAGCCTGTTTCCATCATAATCTGAGAGCATCATTACATTCACCACTTTTTATGAAGGTTCCAAATAGCAGTACAAATGGGCAACTGTTTTTTGTTATTGTTTGGGTTTTTTTTTGCAAAGGTCATGGAATAGCATTTTTAAAATTGGTTCTGACATATTCTTTGGGCTGTCTTTGCAGTGATGGAAAGTGAGACTCCTTCTTCATTAATATTTCCCTGGTCATAGGCCAGTGTGTTTTTATTCAACTCTTCCTACATGTGATTTTACATAAGCAATAGGAAATAAGTTCTAGTAATACCAACAAACTAACCATAATTAAATTAGTAATATTTAAATAAGTGAACATTCATATCATAAATTTTTAAAAATTAATATATCTATTAATATATAATATAATTACATATAATATAAATTAACATATTAAGTTGAATCACAGGCTTAAAAATCAAATCAGCTTCTTTTGTTGCAGCACATTTTCCCATTAATGTTCAATACTAATAAACTTTTAAATATATATATTTTCTAAATTTATCCTTGAATTGTTTTTCCTCAAAACTAAATAAATAATTTTCTTAAATACTTCTGTTAAATGTTAACCTGAGACCATCTGGTATGTTGATGGTCTCTGGCCCAACAGGCCTCATAGTGCTGCTTCCCCACGTGGTATTCTGTGTGCAGTCTGCAATGGATACATCTGAGAGGCTCCAAGTCTTTTCACTAACTCACACTTTCACAATTCTCCTCTGCTTATTTTTGAAGGATCTTTTTCTTAGCTGTTAAAGGAAAATACTTGTAATTACCACATTCTAGACCTGGAAAAAAATTCCTTTAATCATATTATCTAGCACACACTACTCCAGATTTTATCTGAAGTAAAATTGGCTGAGTAGTTTAAAACAAGCAGGTGTGATAGATAGAAGCAACTCTATCTCTCAAGTCTGTTGTCACTCTTAAAACCGAATTATTTAATTTACTTATTCTCCTCCCGCCACGTTCTTATAAAAACCTAGTATGTGATTATTGACAGAGTAGGGGGCACACTCTTGTCTTCAGCAATGCACACTATTTAATGCAAAGATCAGAGTTCCATATTTGTAAAGGAGTTGATTAAAAAATGATTTGTGGAACAGAGAGCTAAAACACATAGAACCAGTAATAATAAATGCTAACGAAAAAAGAAAAATGAAAGCAAGATTAATAATACCTAAAGAGGTAATTTAGAATAATTATTGTTCCTTTTGTATGTGAAAGACACATGGCAAGATGAATAAGAAGAACACCAGTGCATCCAGCCAGATCAGTGGACCCGTGGAGCGTGATCAGGAGGGCGGCAGGTGCCTGGACCTCCATCGGGAGGGAAGACACGTCTGAGCCATATCCTGAGTGATATGAAACCTTCTGATTTTAGGTGAAAAATAAGATCTTTAATCTTAAAATGAATTTAATCAATGGATTTGTTTATATGTTTTTACCACAAATAAGCCTATTCTATTTGAATTTGATCATTCATTCAATTTTGCAATTAAACTGGACATTATTTCTAAGAAGTTTTTGCATTGATTTTTATTACTCATGTACAAATATATTGTGAACAGTTAGCTAGACTGAATTTATTTAAATTCATAATTTCCTTCTAAATTTTTTCTAGAAAGTTCGAACACTGTTAGATTTTAGTCTTAGAAGATATGTCTCTGCCTATCATCTCTTGAAGGAAGAGAGCTGGGAGTTGGTCAGTTACTTATATTGCAATAGTGTGTCTGGGTTGATACTGCCTTCCAAGTTGTTTTAAGATGTAGACTATAATTTATCTCTTATGTTGTGAATCTTATGATGGCTGTTATGGTCACTCTACATGACAATTATAATAAAAATGACAGGGTATCTTAAAACAACCCCTGAAAACCTTAGTTCATGCTTAATTATAGATGATATATCCAAACAAGAATGTTATAGTGTAGTTTTTAATCCTTGTTAAAAAGCATACTATAATGGGAATTGCCATTTTTAGGAAAAACAATTCCTTGGTTCTTATTATTGATTGTTTCGTAATGTAACTTGCATATCATTACTTTATGCCAAATGGTCAATATGTAGTACAAATAAAAAGGAAAAATAATAAGACTTCTTCACAAGGTGAGATGTCACGCACTGTGATGTGGCTAATTTTACGATGTTTTGCTTCATTTTCGGTAACAAACCAAAGCACATAGAGAAAAGGAAAATGTATTTTTCCCATGCCCCTTGTCCGTCCTTCAGTCAGAGGCATCCAATTTTGAAATGTTTTGAGTGTCCTTCCGCACACAACTTTTCCTATATTGAAACACACATATAAACACATAGTAAAATTATCCTATAATATGGCTTTGTTCATTTTAAGAAAACAAAAAATGTTGATTCATTATAATGTGAAGTACTGTTTGAAAGCCCTATAAACTTAGATCAATTTTAAAAATGTATTTAGTCAGATAGATAGAGCAAAGAACATTATCAAATATGACATTTAATATTATTTTAATTGCTTTAAGCAAAAAATGGACACAGTATTTTAATTTTTACTAGTTTATTAGTTTTATTTTAATTATAAAATATCCTGTGCAATACCATCTTTCAATAGTCTCAGTTGATTGTTTCTCTTTTGTGTCATACACTAGAGAAGCCTGGCTGTTCTTGCCTTGGAGGCCCTGGAGGGCCTGGCCTCCAGGGTTACCACCTCCTGGAGCTGTGGCAGCTGGAACAGCATGTGGTCAGCCCTTTCTCAGGGAGATGAGGATCCACCCTCTGGATGTAGAAAGTATTGGAGCAAATCAAGACTATTGCATTCTGATTTCCAGATCAGAAGATAAGCACAGATTTTTTTAATTCCGGCTTCAAAGTCACTACAAGTGCCACCAATGAAGACAAAGGAATTCTTGAGGTATCTGGGTGACTATGTGGGGACAGAGTCCCCTTGATTCTGAGGCATCTTTTTAATCATTTCTGTGCTCTGTCAGGGGACGAGTCCTGAGCCTGCCTCACTCACAATCTGTGTACTTTGCTGTTATCTATGTGCCATGTCTCTTGCATTGTTTTAAGTTTAAATTTTAATAGATTTAGAGGGCATAAGTGGTTTTTTTGTGAGTTTTTGTTCATGGCTTTTAGTACTACATGTAACTGTCACCCAAATACTGCTGCACATTGTGCCAAATAAGTAAACTTTGATCACTCACCATCCTCCCACATTTTTCTCTCTGAGTTTCCAAATTCCATTATACCGCTGTGTATGACCCTGTACACACATTGTTTTGCTCTAACTTATAAGTGATAACATGCAGTATTTCTTTCTCTGCTCCTGAGATACTTCATTTAGGGTAATGGCCTACAGTTTCATCCCAGTTGCTTCAAAGGACATTTTCTTTTTTTAATGGCTGAGTAGTCATGGGACATATATACCATATTTTGTTTATCCACTTATGTTAGTGGGCAATGAAGTTAATTCCACGCCTTTGCAACTGTGAATTGTGTTACAGGATTTATTCTAAGTTTTACACTTAGTCTTTTACAGACTGGGGCAACCAATGAAAAGATTTTTCCAGAGTGCGAATCAAACTTTTACTAGAGATACAGTATTAAATCAAATCAGGCCACCTTCATTGCACAAATAACCCCAAAGTAATTATCAGGAACAGAAAGCAGGAACCAGTGGATGTGTGCACAGAAGATATTTTCTTGACGCCAGTTACTCTAGGAAGTAGAAAACACAAAACCCACGTATGTGGTATCCTCCTCCCAAACTGTGTAGCATCCACTCCGAATTTGGGTTTCTATTTTTTTTTTACTAGTCTACATACAAATGATGAGAATATAGGATTCTGATTTGTCTAAAGGTACAATCGAAAGTAAAGTGCATAATTCATTCTTTCAAAACTTTGATGACAAAATACTTCAGATTATTTCGAATCAACTCACATATGTGTATGCCAAAAACTTTTACCTCCCCCAAACTGGTGTGTGGTATGTCACAGCCTACCATAGCATTTTTAAATGCATTTTTCTAATCCATGATACTTTCATTCCTTTTGAGTTTGCTTTTATCACTCAGTAAATAATCACAAGAATATAGTTTGGTAAGATAGACCCAGTGGAAAGAAAAGCTGACACAGAATGCTGCATTGAGAAATCCCTGTTCAGACGCTACAATGTCGCCACCTATGCTCACAAAAGATGGCCTTTGTCCTTTGGAAATGTCTCCCCAGTGACTTTTATGCACAAACAAGCATGTTTGGTATCACTGGGCACTTGAAGGCCTGAGGTGCCCACACTTTCATAAGGAAGGTGTTACCCATGCATAGTACAAAAAGGCAAGAAAACACTTGGCAGGGTCCCCAAATAGCACAGGCCCTAACATGTAAGTGTTCAGAGGCAGAAGGAAAGTGCTTTCCAAATAGAGGGTACTGGGAGAGGCCTCACTGAAGGGCCGTTCACCCTTACCGCGGCAGGCCTACATGACGTAGCTGCATCCACAGTTTCTCCGACAGAACATCTCTGAGAACATTCCAGCTAAACTCCTATTCAGTTTGGTTAGCCTGATCTTAAGACACAGCTGCTTGGAAGAAGTGAATGGCACTTCTGGATTCCTGCCAAAGATGCCGCTTCACGGACAAACTGAGTCTGATTCGTTCCAAACACTTTCAGAATTTGAATTTTCTTCCTCACAGAGTATATATAGACACAGCTTTGGCGAATAGATTGCACGCTAGAAATGGGAATTAACTATCTCATACCTGCCGAGGTCTATCGTAATGGAAAATCTGGATGCTCATTGTGTTTCCTATGGGGAAGTTGTATAGATGTTTTTTCCTTCATCCTCTGTCTCTCTGACTAGCCTATGAATTCTTACAGAGCAGGGGTCTGTATCCTCCTATCTCTGCCACACATGGCTTAAGCGCAGAGAGAATGTCAGCCTGACAGGTGACTATGTCACAGAGTCTGTGTAGTCCTGCATCGCAACAGGCAGCCTTACGTTGTTCTATAGGGAGATACTTCTCCTTCTAGAGATTTTCATTTCCTCTAATTTGATAGAATCCTTATCATTCTTTAAATGCTGTAACCCTCATGTCTTTACTTATGGTTAAAATGGACCTCTATCTAGAACCGGATGGATACAGGAAAAGAAAGCGTTACCCAGGCAACAGGGCTGCTTTGTGTGAACGGCTTTTCCTTATTACCACAATGGCAGTTAAAAGAGGTAATGTGCAGGGAGTTGCTGAGTTTGTGTGAATCAGCCTGGGATGGAGGGAACAAGAGAAAAGCCACTGCTTTTGAGCAAAGGATGCAAAATCTCTGGATTGTTCACTTATATGAGAATATATTTGTATTCATTAAAATTCTTACTGACATTTCTGAAGAAATTCATGAGTTTACTGCAGAGCACTTATCCAATCCTGTCATTTATTTTTTTTTTACGTAGTACTGGTTTATTATTTGATTCTCCTTTAGGAAATGGAAGCATCTTGAGAAAAGAAACATGGCTGGGGACACTCATACCAGAACTCGGGAGTCACAATATAATGAGAAAATACATTTGAGTCAGACACTATTTAGTGTATGCACTCTTTGTCCCATTGAGACAGATTTGTAATTGTAAAACTTCTTTTAAAAATACAATATTTTTTTAAAAGTTTGATATCTCCATTTTTAAAGGAATGGGAAGTGGAATATTATAGCTTATTTTACTGATAACTATTTTATTTCTGTTAGAATTATCTGGTTAAGAAGTAACCTTACACACACAGCAGTTCTAAATAAAGTCGCTTGTGTTGACATCTTGGAATCTCTGCACTGACACTAATAGTTTGTTACTACTTCATTGGTGTAATGGGGTAAAAGTTCAGTGACCACATAGTGATGCTACTAGGGTTAAAAGACACCAGAAATTGAAGAATTAGCACAATGTGTGGCACAGTAAATATGCAATAGTGACCATTATCATCAATTGAATAGATTCATATGGAGGAAATGAGATATAATATTTCTCTGAACAAAAATCTTACCAAATTTGTTTCAAATGCCAGGTAACAGCTTTTGTTTATGTAGGGGGTGCATATGGTACTGAGTAAAAATTCATCTCTAACCTTTTCCTTAAGTCAACTAGACTTTTTGCATCTGTTTGATGCTGCTAAATAATAAATTTTCATATTTCTTCATATTGACTGATACATTTTATCTGAAATAACCATGTTGAAATATAAAAAAAGAGGGCGGTGCCTGTGGCTCAAAAGGGTAGGGTCCTGGCCCCATATGCTGAAGGTGGCAGGTTCAAAACCAGCCCTGGCAAAAAAAAAAAAAAAAAAAAAAAGAAAGAAAAGAAATATAGGGTGCCGCCTGTTGCTCAAAGGAGTAAGGCGCCGGCTCTATATGACAGAGGTGGCAGGTTCAAACCCAGCCCCAGACAAAAACTGCCAAAAAAAAAAAAAAAGAAAGAAAGAAATGGAAATAGAAAAAAAGTTGAGCATAGCTTCTAGAGTCAGTATATACTTTTTGTAATTATATTATATCACATATTTTTGCCCCAGTGGTAACACCCTATTTAGTACCATTAAATAAAATTGATTCTAAAATATTAGACTTGAAAAATAAATTCTAAATTTTTAATACAAGAATTATACTCATTACAGGAGTATGTTATATGCAAATAGTATCCAGGATGATATTTGACTTAGCTAAGAGCAAAGATAGTTAATTAGTAACTGCATACAGTTAGGTCTAGTTTCTAAACTGGTTCATTTTTTGATCTGCCACTTCTAATAATTAATGCATAAAACATTAATCCTGTTTTTAAAATTTGTTGGTATTATTACAATGCTTTTTAAAGATATTTGAAGAAATACTTGAGCATCACAAACTCAATGGTGAGAATATTTTTTTAAATTTTATTTCCTTGCTTATTTTTTATTTCTTTGCCTTTTGTTGTTGAGACAGAGTCCCATCCTACTCAGAGTCCCACTCTGCCCATCCTGAGCAGAGTGCAGTGGCAGTGTAGCTCACTGCAACCTCAGACTCGGGCTGTGGGCATCCTGCTGCCTCAGCCTCTGCGATTGCAGGTGCTTGCCATGGCACCTGACTGGGTTTTTCCATTTTTTTCATGAGTCGGGGTCTCACTCTCGCTCAGGCGAGTCTCGAACTCTTGATCTCAAGTAATTCTCCCTCCTCAGCCTCCCACAGTGCTGGGATTACAATCTTAGTCTGAATCTACGCCTCAGTGAAGAGGGTTATCATTAAAATGTTTCTATTTGATTTTAGGATTAGATACATTTATTTTTAACAAATTTGTTATCTCATTTACATAATTCCTAGATTAATAATATTTTACACACGATGTATTTGAAGTTTACATGGAAAGTGTTTAGGCCAGACAAGCTATTTTCAGGTAAGGGACAGACAAATTGAAGGGAAAGACAGAAACGAACTCTCACGGTGATCCAGTCCAAGCAGGATTCACATCCATTCCAGGGCCACATTTACTGAACAACGGAAGATACATTCTCTATGCCAAGTACAGACCTAGGTATAGTGGAGAAAATAGGAGCTAGAAAAGTAATTCAAAGCTCTTCACTTGAAGGAAATAAATCCCATGGATATGTATAGAGCGATGTAAGATGATTGGTCAATTAGCCGCCCAGACTTGAGGAAATCAGACATTCCTACTTCCTGTTCAGATGCATTTTGTAAAATGTTGAATTTAGGTTAAATTTCGTCTCCGTCCACCAAATGTGTTTAGTAAATTTGGGGGGATATCATTGTATTTTTCATGGCCTTGAAAAATGGGAAGGTCATTACAACAGAGCTGTCTTTAACAGAATTCATCTATAAACCAGATGTTTTTAAGCTAAAAAGTACACATTTGTTATAAAAATTGCATTGAGATTGTCTAGTTATCCTACATTCCTTTTATAAGTTCTTACTTTTTAAACTAAAGATGTTACATTATTTTTGAATCTAGATTCAGCAAAATTTTATTACAAACATAAACTTACACATAGTATGAGCACGTACATGTGTATTTTAAATCCACCCAGTGATATGGCAAGAATAGCACAGTGGATGAACTTTTGCAGTAATGTGGACTGGGCTTTTGTCTCTGGACTCAAGAGCTATTAGGATTTCCCAATTAAAAAGTACACATTTTATATTTTTACTCATGGTTTTCTGCATGCAAAGTAAAACTGGAAAACAAAGCCTGAATGCCTCCACTGAAAAATAGCGAGCTTCCTGCTTCAGCTCTGATGTGCCAGGAGCGTAGCAGTTACTCCCATCCTTACAACAAGAAGACAGCTAAGCACACGGAAACTCGGTGACTTTCACGGGACTTGTCAGAGAACCGAGGTCTCAGAACAAACTGCCGCCCTTAAATGGAAAGGGCTGGTGAATACAGAGGAACAGCTGAGGTCGGGTTACCTGGCAGAGAGGCTGCTCGAGCCGCAAACTCAACTCTTCTAGAAACAGTGGGCAGCATGGAAGAACAGGTAGGTAAGGTGGGTAGGAAAATACAAACTTTAAGTAAGAATCAAGGGAATCCCAGAACTAATAAACCTTGGCACAGAAACAGGCCTTTGAGGGACTTACCAGGCCTGGCTGTGTCAAAGGAGGAGCTAAGTGAACTCGATGGTGTCTTAATAGGAACTTTCCAAATTGAAATACAAAAGGAAAAAGGAGGAGAAGGAAGGAGGAGGAGGAAAATAAGTAATAGTAATAATGACAGCAGCATTAATCCAAAATTGTGAGACAGTTTCAAAAGTGTCCAGTGTGCAAGGAGAAAACGAGAAAAGAGGGAACTGAGGAGGACTGGAGGTGACAGTGGCCGGGAACTTCCCCAGATTAACGACGCGTGGGACAACAGACCCAGGACACTCGGAGAAGATAAAGCAGAGTAGATATATGTAGAAAAAGAATTACAACTACATGTATAATTCATTGCAAAAGCAAACAAAACATAAAATCTTGAAAGAAGCTGTGAGTAGGAGGTGGGGGAACTCTTCACCTACGGAGAAAAAGGGTAAAAATTATTTTGTCTCTCCCCAACTTAAATTAAAACTGATCTTCACAGGTAGGGATGCACGGAATGGGACAGAGTTCCAGGGAACAGAGAAACCGCGCATCTCGCTGCACAGTGTGTCTGCTTACCACTCTGAACAAACGCTGACCTGAAAGAGCCAGTCCTTCAGGGTGGATTCGAGCGGCTAAGCGGGCCTAAATTTAAAACAGAACAGCCTAAATTTAAACTAGAACCACTGTGGACATGCTGCTGACTTGGGGTCACACACCTACTCTGTGTCCCCATTTTATCTCTGGGAAGCTCAGAGCTCTCCTGACCCAACACCTTGGAGAATTTTATCACCCAAACAAGGCTCAGCCCACTGACCAATCAGAATTCAGCCACACCAGCCAATCAGAACCAAACAGGTTTCAACTCTTCATTTGCATAAACAGACTTTATTAGGAATCTGGGGCAGGAAATTTTACTGTACGTGCATCATTACAAAAGTTTTTGAGATACACAAAAATCAAGAAACATACAGTCTGCACAAATAAGTGAAACCTTCCCGGAAGCACTGATAAAATGGGAGCAAGTCAGAACTTTGTGGATGAATCAAAGGACTGTGTCTCTTGGATATGAAATAATGGACCATAACCCTGTCGGTCTCACAATTTTCATAGTGGCCTGTGTAAAAGCTGAGTCTTCTCTTTGCTCCCTGGAGCGCACACATTCATTTGAGATCCCGGGTGGACTCTCCACAGTTTGCAAACTCTTCACCGGAATAAAATCTGTCTTCAGTATTCCTTTTCAGAGAACTTTCACTCACACGTTTCCCAGGTTTTAGCCCGAGTCTGGGGACTGAGCCTCACCTGTTAATGCTGCAGTCTGAGGCATGAAAGTGTGACCTCTGATCATGTATTTTCTCCATCTCTATGTCATTGTGACCTTGCATTTTCTGGTGTCATAATATGGAGGAGGTTCAAATATTTTAGCAAAAGGATTAACACTATAGTGATTAAGTGAAGACACTTTAAAGCTAAATTGTCTGAATTAAAGATCCATTTAAGGCCTTCCCTCAGTGTGACCCTGAGAAAATTAGTTTCATTTTAATGACTTAGTTTCCTCAATGCAAAGGGAAGATACTAATGGGGCTTAATTAACAGGGATGTTTGAAGATTCAGTGGATGTAAAGTGCTTAGAGCAGCCAGACCCACAGCCAGACCCCCCTGCTAGGAAAAGATTTGCTGTTACTGTGTCCCATGTACCTTCCTAACACAGCCATGTAGGCAGACAAAAGTGTTTGTATCATTCAGACTCCAAAAGAAAAACCTGTTTATTGGGAGAGTAGTAAACTAAAAGGAATCGTTAATAATTGCATTAATTGCCTATCATCGTATTAACCCCAAAAACCTTCTCACTAAAATACACACTGGCAATATAGATTCTCCGAATCTTCTTTCTCCATGTAAGTCACTTGGAGATCACTTTTCTCCACTAATTACATGTCACATATGAAACGCAAATCACATAGAATAATTCTGGGACTCCGTGTAGTTGTGCAACCTCTGCTATGCCAGAAGGGACGTTGAAAGGAGACTGGGATGGGTGTCAGCTGATCTACCCAGATTCTAGAACCTTATAGATAAGATCATGCCCACAATCAGGGACCTGGTGACAGCAGGCAACCTTGCCATCGTTTCCCCAAGTCTGTGCTCATGAGTGGGTCTGGTTGCCCTGCCCTGCATCACTCCAGGCTGTTTCAATGGAATCTTGGGCTCAGTTTCCCAGGGGCTGACCTGCTTCTTTTGAGCACATTGGAGTTGAAGATTAATGCATTGTATTTCAACAGTTTTGTCTAATTAAACAAAGCAAAATTATCTTTTTTAAACACTAAAAAGAAAAAAAAAACGTTTACAGAATAGGGGAAAGTATCTTCCAGCTTCTCCATTCAAGAGGATCCATTCCACATGTGAGCGCCATTCCTTTTTTTCAGTCTCCACTTCCCAGGTAAGATGACCCTAAGCGTATATAATGGGACCATCTCCATAAGCATTCATATGCACTGCTCACCAAACGAAAGGAAATGATTTGTACAGGATCACAATGGACAAGTGCTCAGGGTGGGTCTTTAAGCTAGTTCAGCTGTGAAGTCCCTTCACTTAAACCACCATACAGTTGATGCTCTGTGAAATGATCTGGTCCCACTGGTGATGTGTAGGGTGACCAGACATCCCACTTTTCAACAATTTGTCCCACGTCCTGCAGCGTTTTAAAAAAGTCCCGATTTTTGGAAAGAATGCATGAACGGGCGGGAGAACAAGAAGGGAATATACGGTTTTCAGCTGCCATGTGGCTATTTTGCCAGAATATGAGTTTTATATTATTTTTGTTAATTTTATAATGTTAAACTGTAATAATAACAAATAATTGTTGAGAAGTGATCATCAAGAACTGCTTATCA
>CAUYTI010146819.1:0-32912 GCA_963575145.1 Galago senegalensis | reverse complement strand
CAAGCGAGTCTCTTGCCTCCGCCTCCCAAGTAGCTGGGACCACAGGCGCCTGCCACAATGCCCGGCTATTTTTTGGTTGCAGCCGTCATTGTTGTTTGGCGGGTCCGGGCTGGGGATTCGAACCCACCACCTTAGGTGTATGTGGCTGGCGCCTTAGCAGGTTGAGCTATAGGCACCGAGCCTCTTCTCTTTCTCGACAAGGTTATTATTATGTATTATAGTTGTGCATTTCTTTAACTTTGACCTACATATAGGTAGGTAAGTTTCTCAAAAGTAGAAATTAATGTTTTCGGCTCGGCGCCTATAGCTCAACCGGCTAAGGCGCCAGCCATGTACACCTAAGTTGGCGGGTTCGAATCCCCAGCCTGGACCCGCCAAACAACAATGACGGCTGCAACCAAAAAATAGCTGGGCATTGTGGCTGGCGCCTGTGGTCCCAGCTACTTGGGAGGCAGAGGCAGGAGACTCACTAGAGCCCAGGAGTTGGAGGTTGCTGTGAGCTGTAATGCCACGGCACTCTACCCAGGGGGACAGCTTGAGGCTCTGTCTCAAAAAAAAAAAAAAATGTCCTCAGCTAAACATAGTGCTGTAGTATTTTCTTCTTAATTGAAAGGTTTTCTGCCTAGAAATACCAAGCAAGGAGATTCTATTCATAGTATTTCAATGCTTTTAAAGCCTTAGGAGAGTGTTGGATTTAAAAAATTTTAAACTAGATAATTTATTGCTTAGATGCTATTTAAGAACATACCAGTCAAAGAAGGTATGGCACCTTATCACACTAGCAAATTAGAAATGTGCCTGTATCACACTCAGGAATAAAGTCTTAAAGCAAAATTTTGGTCAATGGTTAGGAAAACAGTCTTTATTGAGTTTTAAATGTATACAATTATAAAAAGTGCTCCTGTTTACAAAACTTCTAACTCAAAACAAGAAATGCATTTTAGTAATCATCTACCTGAGGATGACATCTAAGCTTTATCTGCTGTGCCAGCTTGAGCAACATAGGGGAAGCCTGGGTACCTTGAAGTAAAAGTTTTGAACTCTGCACGCAAGAAAGACCAACTGTCAAGATCAGTTGTCAGTGTTAGTCTTGGGAAAGTCAAGATGGAGAAAGTGTGGCAGCATTTTTTTTTTTTTTTATTATAGGTGAAGAAATTGAGTGTCAAATGTGTGTATAGTTCTTAGAAGTTTCAGAGGACTACATCAATGAAGAAGAAGGTCTATTGAGAGTTTGCACAGAAGTTAAACCTACAGTCCAATACCACTAATATTGTGTGGTAAAGAAACAGATGGGCAGCTGGCCCTTCATTGTGTAGGTGCTGCTGGAACAGGAGTCCATCCACCTGTCGCCTAAGCCAGCCATCAGAGAAGCAGATGAGAGAGAGCCACAGTTTCACTTTTATTTATAAAAAAGCCAGCAATTCCAGAGAACGGCAAGGATATCTTCTCAAAAGAGCTGTTCTGCCCGGTTTCCCTTTATTCTTCTTAGATCCTCCTGGTAGGCATTAGTAATATTATTAGTCGTTATAGTACACCTCAAACAGATTCCCTTGCATAGCTTACAAGGTTACACAGTATCCCCTATCTTAAAGTAGCTGTATCTTCAACATATTCTTTCTTTGGGCTAAATTTATAGTTAGTCATTATTTTACTAAGTGCATTACTGAGTGTACTTTGTACTCTGGGTCCTTGATGATACTATGGCCCTTGGAGTGTCCAGTTTTCTAATTTTATCTGTGATAGAAGGCCTTGGAAGTATATACACAGTCTCCACATTGTGGCATGTAGGCTCTTCTGGCCTGGTTAGGGCCTGCCCAGCAGTGCCCTGCCTGAAATGGCTACTTAGGATAACCATGGTCACTACCGTAAGTAGTATAACTTGAAAGAAAAAAAATCCACAAAGCTTATAAACATTGAAAAAACAGCACCAGAAAAGATGTTAGGAAGCAGATATTTAATAATTCTATTGGAAGGAATATAAAATGGTACAATTTTTAGAGTAAACAATTAAAAAATACTAGTCACCTGTGGCTCAGTGAACAGAGCACCAGCCCTATATACCGAGGATGGTGGGTTCAAAGCCAGCCCCGGCCAAAGTGCAACAAGAAAATAGCTGGGCATTGCAGCAGGCACCTATAGTTCTAGCTACTTGGAAGGCTGAGGCAACAGAATCACCTAAGCCCAAGAGCTGGAGGTTGCTGTGAGCTGTGACGCAACAGCACTCTACTAATGGTGACAAAGTGAGACTGTCTCTTAAAGCAAAACAAAACAAAACACTAGTCAAGGGCGGTGCCTGTGGCTCAGTGAGTAGGCGCCAGCCCCCTATACTGAGGGTGGCAGGTTCAAACCTGGCCCTGGCCAAACTGGAACAAAAAACAGTTGGGCGTTGTGGTAGGCACCTATAATACCAGCTACTCGGTAGACTGAGGCAAGAAAATGGCCTAAGCCCAAGAGCTGGAGGTTGCTGTGAGCTTTGATGCCATGGCACTCTACCAAGGGTGACAAAGCAAGACTCTGTCTCAAAAAAAAAAAAAAACTGGTCAAAGTTTGTGATATACAAATTCTTTGACTCTATTATTCTACTTCTAAAATTTTATTCTAAAAAATGGTAACAATTTGGTATATTATTAATAGCAAGTTTTTGAAAAATTGAAATTTTATATAGCAGAAAGTAGAAAACAATATAGCAGTATGCTGTTATAAAACTAATATATTAATAAGGATGATAAAATTGTGTTAAAAAGGATAAGGCTTCATTGACATGAAAGATACAGATACAATAAAAAGTTAAAAAGCAAGGTAAGAAAACTTCAGAGTATTCTGCCTGTATAGTGGGTTCTATAGATGTCTCCCTTTTCCCTGGACACTCACTCTTCCTCGGATTTCTTCAATGCCGGAGGACTCTGTGGCCCCAGGAATATGCGTGGCAGGCCTGAAGTGGCAGGCCACTTGACACTTTTGAGAGCAACTCTCGGCCAGTAACAGGTGGAGTTTGTGAATAAATACTCCAGCTTCCACATGCTGAACCCTCTGAGTCATGTTCTCTACAGTTTCCCTGGAGTTTCCAGCAGGCCTGTGCCTGGCTGACTCTCTCACAGTGATAACTTATCCATTAAGGCTCCCAGTGGGCTTTCTTCCCATTTGCCTGCCCTTCTGTGCATAGTTCTGAGTTTACTTTCTAAATGAAATGATTAGCTCTGCAGCTCTCACTCAGACAATATTTTTATTTGTATTATATGATGTGTGTGTGTGTCTGTGGTATGCTACATCAAAATGTTAGCAGGATTTTTCTGTGCATTAGAATTAAAAATGATATTTATAATTTTCTATGCTATATTTTAACACTATTTAAGGCAGATTTGTGGACCAGAAAAGCAGTAGACTGTACTTCCTGGGTACACTGAGTCCTAGGCTGAGAAAGGATATATTCCAGATTGGGGAAAGATGTTTGCAGTTCTTACACTTTCATCCTGTGGTAAGACTGGCCTTTCTGTTCTGGAACTTGGCAGGACACAGGCTGAAGGTAGAGTCTCTCAGTGGGCCTGCAGTGAGGAACTGGAGCAGGAAAAAGTAAAGGTAATGAGGTGGAGCTGTCATAGAAGCAGAGAAATTCAAGCCCCCTGGCTTTCCTACATAGCATATCAACTTAACACACAGTGGGAATGATTTACTAAGTTCTACCGAGAAGACCCTTTCTGTCATCTTGACTGCTGTTTTTCATAATTGCTTTTAAAGAGAACTATGCAATTCTAAAACAACTGGAGTCTGTTAAAATAACATACCTATCAATGTCATCATATCAAAGCAAGGGAATATTCATTAATGTAGCACAGATTTACATGAAGAAATGTCAACAATGAATATATACAAATTTTGAGGAATAGGACTACAGATTATTTCGACAACCTCCATTAATTTTCTTGATGCTGAAAGACAATGATTTATTGCCACAGCTCTATACATATTATGTGTTGGTATAATTATATACTCCCTTAAAAGTTGGGATGTTTTCGTTATAAAAATTAGACATGTGACTCAAGGAGTAGGGCACTGGCCCCATAAACTGGGGATGGCAGGTTCAAACTCAGCCCTGGTCAAAACTGCCAAAAAAAAAAAAAAATTAGACATCTTGCTTAGAATTTAATTTTTGCTCATTATATTAATAAGCTAAAGAAAAATAAAAATTATGTATTCCATTGTTACTAATGGCATGGTTGGTAATTTTACCTTATTAAGCATTGATTTCTTCCTGATTCCATTTAATTCTAAATAAAATATGGCAGGATTTTTTATTATTTAAAATAATGTATCTCATTGTACTCTAAAACTAAGAAATAGCAGGAAAACATAGGTGAGTGGTGAGCCAGACTTCCTAATGCCTCAAATATGTAAACAATACAACTAGGGTCAACTAGGACAGTGTATGGACATTTGTTTAGAAAAATAAACCAGCAAAAATTGTGGTGTTTTAATTATGGAAGAAAAAAATACTAACTAAGAATAAAATGTCATCGTTGTGATATTTACGCTTCTCTGGTCAAGGGAAATTTAAAGTTCTATCTATATGACTACTATAGGACAAAATTGTGTTTAGGAAACATGTCATTAAAAGTGCTTTGGAATTTTCTATTATGTGTGGATTTCATGTTATTATTTGCTAAAACTTCAAATCATATTCCAAAAGATGTAGTTTAAACATTAACACCGAACAAGCTGATGTTAAAAATAAATTCATATTCTAAGAAAGTGAAAATATAAAATATAGTTCAGGAATGGGCTCGCAAGCAATAGATCTTAAACTGGACTTACTATTAATAAATTATTACAGTGTAAATGTGGGACTTAACTCAGTGATTTATATGTGAAGTCTGACATTCCACTAATAAGAAAAAAAAAGCTGAAGAATATATGTAGTATATTGAAATATAGGCTAGAGGGCAATTTTTTTTTTGTAGAACATTTTTATATAGTCAAAGTTCTTTCAATTTTGAATGTTATATTTTGGTCAAAAGACAAAAGTGCTTGAAGCAAGGTAAAAGGATGCAATTGAATTGAAAACTCAGTGTCACTTTTTCTCAATATATACTGACTCCTAGAATAAGTTTATAATGCATAGGATAAGGCTGAACTAGGAGAAATAGTGTCAATCAGAGGTGTTTATTTAAGTGTGTATTGTGGAACTCTGTTGGTGAACAGTTTGGCACGGTCTCCTATCTGTGTTGCAAACTGAGAGATGCATTCAATTAGAAGTCAAAGACTAGTTTAAACTCTTTCTTGGTACCCAAAATTTATTTTAAAGTACAATGAATAGACTGATTTTTATGTGTTTTATACACATCAGTAATATTTTAATGGGCTAGTACTCTTTCCCTTGCATCCTCTTCTCTATAATATTATTCTTAATTGTACTACTAAATTAAAAAATAAGAAAAATTGAGTAAATATAATATTTTTTAAAAATACATCTTTTTCCTCATAAGTGAACCTCTAATTTGGGGGGCTTAGTATTTTAACATTTCACTTTCATTTTTTATTGATATGAGATAAAAAACATGTGCATATTTATGGGTACATGTGCTGTTTTGGTAATATACATACAATATGTAACAACCAAATCTGTGTAATTGGTATATCTATCACCTCAAACATTTATCATTTCTTTGTGTTGAAAATATTCCAAATAGTCTCTTCTAGTTATTTTGAGTTATACAATAAATTCTTAGCTACATGTGCCCTACCTACCATGCTATCAAAAAACACAACTTATTTAATTAACTAAGCTCTCTTTACCCCTGCCCTTCCCAGCCTCTGGTAACCACCATTCCACTCATGAGCTCCGTGAGACCTATTTTTCAGGTCCCTCATGTAAGGAGGAAATGCAATATTTGTCTTCTTGCGTATGGCTTATTTCATTTAGCATGATAACCTCAGGTTCCCTCCTTATTTCTTCCAATGACAGGATTTTATTCTTTTTCCTGGCTGCATTATGTTCTTTTGTATATGTATATACCACTTTTAATTCATTGATCCTTTGATGGACACTGAGGTTGGTTTCATATCTTGGCTATTGTGAATAATGTTGCAGTGAACATGGGAGTGCAGATATCTTTGTGATATTCTGATTTTCTTTCTTTTGGATACATACACAGTAGTAGGACTCCTAGATCATGAGGAAATTCTGTTTTGAGTTTTTCATGAACTTCTGTACTGTTTTCTGTAGTGCACTGATTTATACTTCTCATAGTCCATGTGTGTTCCCCTTTCTCCACATCCTATCATCATCTGTTATTTTCTGTCTTTTTGATAATAGCCGTTTTAACTGAGGTGAGATGATTTCTCATTTTGGTTTTCATTTGCATTTTCCTGATGATATCGAATGTTTTTTCCTATGCCTATTGGCTGTTTGTATGTCTTCTTTTGAGAAATACTGATTGAGAACTTTTGCAATTTTAAACAAATTATTTGTGGTTTTCTTATTGAGTTCTTTGAGTTCCTTGTAGCATATTCTTATTAATATCTTGTCAGATGGACAGTGTATATGAATTTTCATATCTCATGCTGCTTATATTCTTTGCTGTACAATCTTTATAGCAGGGTGTCATTTCATTTATCGGTTTTTGCTTCGGTTACCTGTACTTTTGACGTCTTGCTCAAAAAATCTTTTCCCAGAACAATGTGTCAGAGCATTTCTTCAATGGTTTCTTCTAGTAGTTTCATATTTTCATGTCTTACATTTAATTCTTTAATCTGTTTGATTTGTTTTTTGTATATGGTGATATATAGGGCTCTTTCCTTTCTTCTGTAATATAAATGGATATCCACTTTTCCTAGCACCATTTATGGTAAACTCTTTTCCCCAACATCATTCTTGGCAGCTTTGTGAAGGTGAGTTGGCTTACATGTGAGGATTTGTTCCTTGGCCCTCTGTTAGGTTCCATTGCTCTAGGTTTTTATGATGTCATTACTGTCCTGCTTTTGTTACTATAGCTTTGTAATATATTTTGACACAAGGTAGAGAGATGCCTCCAGCTTTATTCTTTTTGCTGAGGATTTCTTTGTCTATTCAGAGTCTTATGTGGTTTCTATTTCTGTGAGGAATGTTATTGGTATTTTGATGGGTACTGCAGTGAATCAGTAAATTGCTTTGAATCATATTGTTAAAACAGTGTTCTTAAATTCCATGAATATGGGATCTCTCCCATTTTTTAAGTCCTTTTCTATTTTTGAAATCAGTGTTTTATAGTTTTCTTTGTGGTGATCTTTTACTTCTTGGGTTACATTTATTCTTAGAGTTTTTTTTTTTTTTGTAAATAGGATTGTCTTCTTCAGAGGACCTTCTGTGAATTCAAAGGAGACTATTGAGTTTTGAACCCCGTGGCTTCTGTAGCTGTTTCAGCACTAGAGGGTGTTTGAAGGCTAGTGATACTCTTAACTCTCTTGCAGATTCTTAGATACCCAACCCTACTGACCTGGGGAAAACAAATAGAATTCTCTGTGTTCTCAGGGAAGGCCCTCAGTTTATTTCCCTTTCTTTCACCCAAGTGGAAGGAGTCTCTCTCTAGGAGTTGGAGGAGGGACGATGTGGGTGCTCCTGTGGTCACCACAGCTTGCATTGTTCTGGGTGACACTTGAAGCTCCCAGCTGGGATTATGGCTGCTTCACTTACTCAAGCTAATGCTTGACTGCTGTTGATTTTTGTTCAAGGCCCAAAGCCACTTTAGTCAGTTGGTAGTGAAACTAGCATGGACTCTGGTCTCTCCTTCCTGGGGTACCCTCTGGCCTTGGGTGAGTCTAGAAGCATTGCCCAGGAGCAGTGTCCTGGGTTTAGGGTCTTCAGTGTTTTGGTGAGTGTGTGTTTCATTGTTGAGCCTGGTACTAGGGTCAAGAGTAAAATCCCTTGTACTTTTCTTTATCCTTCTCCCAAATGGAAGGAGTTTCTCCTTGCCCTGTACAGCCTTAAGTTGGGAAAAGTGTGACACAGCCATCCCAATGGTTATCGCAGCTGGTGTTATGCTGGGCTGTGCTCCAGGCCCGTAACTTCCCAGACTAATACAGAAACAGGGCCCACCCGTGGACCACCATTGTTACTGTTGGCTACCCCTGAAATTTATTCAGTAGTAGAGGCCACTGTAGTCAGTTAGTAGTAAAATGAGCAGGTACTTGGGCTTGTCTTGTTAGGGCAGCAGATTTCTTTCTAGACCCAGGTGGGTCTAAAGCTCATGGTTCTGGAACCAGGGGAATTCTGCCTGTGTTGTGTTCCAGTGTGGCAGGGCTGGCCCTGAGTACGTGCCACTTCTCATAGTCACTTCTTTTCTGTCTTCCAGGCACACAGATCATCTCTTCCCACTGCACTGCCTGAGTTGAGGGAAGAGTAGTATATATGCACAATGTGAGGTGGTTCTTCCTGACTTCTTCAGAGTGCCCTTTCTTGTTATTATGCTAACACCAAGCACTGTGGTATCTCAACTGAATTTTTAGTTCTTGTGAAGGTGCTTTCTTGCATGGATAGTTGTTCAGTTTCATCAAGAGAGACAAATGCTGGAGGGCTCTATTTGCCCATCTTGCAGTGCTAAATCTGTAAGTATTTGCATATTCGTGTTTGACTACAATGGAAAAATAAAATAACCACCTATTGTTTATTTTCAGTTGTGGTGGTGGTAGTTTTAATTGCTTACTGTTTGTCAAGTATTTTGCTTGGCATTAAATATACATTAACTCATACAGTTGTCAAGATATAATCTTAGTCAGTGGATTAGCCTATTGTTTCCATTGAACCGGTGAGATTGTTGAGACTCAAACACCTCATCAACATTACACAGCTTCTAAGTGGCAAAGTTGAAATTTGAATGTATCAATTCAGAACCTGGACGCTGATTTTTAGTGTCACTAAGAAATTCTCCCGTTGTTTCTTTACAAAATAATATGAAGCTTATGTTATTTTTATGTCCATAATCTTACTCAAGACTTTATATTTGATAATGCATTTGTTCATATCTAATAAATAACCTTTTTAATACATGTATGAAGGCTGTGATATAAGAACACTATCTAGAAACCACAAATAATTTAGTATACAAATAATGTACCTAATGCACTTGTTCTCTTTTTCTAAATTTCTTAAATTGGGAAAAATATGTATTTTTTAAAATAGAGCTGTATTATATAAAGCTATTGGGAGTAATTAGACCCGTTATTGGAGAATGGTTAAAATGAAAAATGGTCCTGTAATTAGATGGGCATCACATCCTTGTTCTACCATTTACTGACCAGATGCCACTGGGAAAGTTAATTATCTGTACTTTGTCTCAGATTTCTTATTTGTACAATGAGCAACCCATTATACTTCATGGAGTTGTAATGATGATTAATGTATATACTATATTTAGAATAGTGGCTAGTAGAATGCTAACTAGTATAACGATGAAAGTAACGATAGATAACGAGATATGTAAGTTGCTCAAATCCTTTTCCCTACCATTCATTTGGTCTTTATTGTTGTATATGTCTTTCCTTACTGTCTGTTCCTTATAAATTTTAGTGACTTTTGCTTTTCTGGAAAGAGATTATTTCAGATTTTTTGTTGCATTAAATATTCATACTTCCTTGATTTAAAAAAACGAGCTTGGTAATTTATAGCAGTTTTATATTATTTCTGTTCTTTTGGCCAAGTGCACAAAGTATAAACTCAGTTACTTTCTAATCAATCACTCCAAGTATGTGGGTTTGGCATTGCATCCTGGTTGGTTAATAGCTCTAATGATGTTCTCAGCAGTAGGATGGCTTTTTTAGCACAAGTTTCAGTCTTCACTAATATTCCTGTGCAACATTCTCTTTTATCATTTTGTCATTTTCCTGATGGATTTCCATACACTGCGGTATTTGTAAAATCTATCATCTGTCAATTTTAGGATTACATTTTCATTATAAAAGGTAAGCTTTCTAAATGTTTCATTTTAAGCTTACAAATGATCAGTTATTCCTTTTTTATGAGAATCATTTTCTTCTCATTATAAAACAGCTTATAAAATCCAAATCCATCCTAAATTTCTTTTTCCACAATGGTAGGCAAAGAGAAATGTCTCTCGAGTATTTATAAGTAACTCTCTTCTCCATATTCATCTGTCTATTCAGTGAATTAGTAAAGCGTAAAATCAAGTTTTAAAACTTGAAGGAAAAAACCTTTAAAATTCTTAAATTCAGAGGATGCATCTACAGAAAATTTCTATTAATATATTTCTTTCTGTATCATTTCATTATAAACATTTGACTTTTTATAAATAAACCTTAAGAGCAATTGAATTTAGATAAAGGAGAATATTAAGAATTATTTACCTACTTTCAATAAGATTTTTTTTTGTAATTTCTGATCAAATACATTCACATAAACTTACCATATGTTCCATTGAAATGTGGTGTTTTGTTTCAAAGGAGTATTTTTTTTCTCTAGCAAGTCTAATAAAATAAAATGGCCTACTGAAAAGAAAAGAGTAAAGCAAATATGTCCAGGACATTACTCAGAATTACTTTTTGAAACTTGTTAAGGAGGGCAAAATCAGCTAGAGCAGGTACTAAGAGCACCCTTATAACCAATTTTTCCAAATACAATATATTTCATTTGTCCTAAGTCTTCTGACCATCTCTTAACCTTACTCACTCATTGGCAGATTGTTCTATTTCAGAGGAAGACAGGTTCTGTCAAATGACGTCTTAGTTCATTTGGGCTGCTATAACAAAAACTAATTGACTGAGTGGCTTGTAGGTAACAGGAATTTTTTGCACCTGAGTCTGGAGACTGGGAAGTACAAAGTCAAGGCTACAGGAGATTCAGTATCTCATGAGGGCCTCCTTCCTCATAGGTGGCCTTCCTGTCACCCTCATAGTCCTCTCACCTCCCAAATAATTACCTCCTAGTACTAGCACTGTGGGTTAGGATTTCAGCATATGAATAGGGGTGGAATGTGGGGGTACACAAATATTTAGACCATAGCAAATGGGTCTAAATTCCAAATTCCAATTGATTTTTCTGTATAAGGGGATAAATGCAACCTTTTCTACATTCTAAGAGATTATAGTGGTGAGAAAATAAGTATCACAGTCCAGTCAGCAACTGCAAAGAATTACATTCTTTCAGCAGTTTGAGTGAGAATTCTCTTCTGTAGTGTTCCCTCTAATACCTTGATGAATATGGTGAAGTCTGTACCGTATTTTTGACCTAAAGAACGTAAGGTTATAAATTTCTTTTAAGCCACTAAATTTATGATAATTTGTTACAGCAGCAATAGGAAACTAGTAACATAATTTCTGAGTTGAAATAATTATCATCAAAATTTGTTCTATTAGTAAAAATTGTTTATTCATTTTATGTAAACTCCTTTAAGACCATCATATACATACACACATACATAAACTTAAGTATTTTATATGTATTACATATATACAAATGAATATGGACTTAATTGTTGCTTATTTAAATCCCTGTATAAAGAAAGTTGGGCCTATGTTCCTGTTTTTTTCATTTGTGATCCATTGACTACTGGCATAAAGTTTTTATTAAAAAGAGAGAGTCTAGTCCTATACAAACAAAATTTTAGAGACCTATGGATTCAAAGGAGGATGAAATCCATGTTTTTATTTTTTACCCAGCTGATTCATATGCATAATAAAGTGTAAGAATTATTGCTCCAATTATGTCAAACTACATGCCCATCCCTAACTGTGGTGCCATGACGTTTCATGTCCCCATGGCCTCTCAGGTATGCTTTAAAATGCCTGAAATTTATTTCTACTTTTGCCTCTGTGGAGCTCTCTTCTTTAACTTTCATGCATGAATCTTTTCATGCACGATCTTCTGAAATAGAAGTTGTATCACTCATCTTTTCCCATTATAACAACTTAGCATTTTTCCATGACTCTAAGCTTCAAAACTATAATATCTGTGCCATGTTTACACTCTCAAATTCTGGCAGCATGACCGCACATATTAGACAGTAAATACAAATTTGTTAAATAGATTTCACTTGCATTCTCTCTTTGACTTTACTTGGTTATATAAAACCTATAACCCTCCTCTACTTTTATTATAATATAACATATCCACCCATTGGGTTTATAGGTCTACTTCTTGATATCAGGCTTCATTTCTGAAACATAATTTATATGTAATCAATAAATGTATGGTAATGAATAAATGATCCATGTTAATCTCTATTATAGGAGAAAGAAGTCTTAATGACAAATGTATAAATCAGAATACTATTATAAATATTAAAATAAAATATAGATTACATAGGTGTCCCAAAATTTGCCCATCAAGTTGTCATACATTGGGAAAATAGAAAGCTGTAACTGAATGTATCTTTATTTACAAAAAATTCATTATAAAATTTTATAAAATATTTACAAAATTTGTTCTGTGCCACCAAAATACAATATTAAAATCCTGTGGGTGGACATGTTGCAGTACTAGGCTGAAGAGTAGAGGCAGAGGAAGCTGTCTTTTGTATTCATTTAAATAGGGATTCATGAAATGTTTTATTAGTTAGGGAATGCAGATTGGGAGGCAGGGGATAAAGGACTGATAGAAGATGTGGATATTTCAGACAGTATGTACACAGGGAGACCACAGTGGGTATTGGCATCCCCCAAAGTTTGTTGAACACGACAGGGCAGGATTTGGTGAAAGGATCAGAAATGTCTTGCTGAGGCTCAACTTTTCCCCCACAGAGAGCTTGTACAAAGGTCTTTAGGGGCAGTGAGAGTTGCTGTACTGGGAACAGTACAGGCAGCTGGGCTCCTTGAAGAGGGACAGCCTCTTGGGGACAGGTAAGAACAGCTTCTTTCTCCCTAGCCCCCTTTATGGGTATGGCGTTAGCCTGTCTGCCCTGCAAGGACCTGGAGACTTAGTTGCCTCCTGTGGAAACTGTGTGTGTGGTCAAATCTGCTGACTGCTTTTGCATCCAGTTTTTTGTTCTCTAAACTGCAATCTGTTTTTTTAGTTTATAATTAAGTATGGCATGGAACAGTAAAAATCATAAAAGTTTGTTCAAGAGTAGCTTAGCTGAAATTGTAAATGCCACAAAGAATGATGATGTACAGTGTAAGTTTTGGTGGTGTCTTGCCGAGTGGCGTTTGTTGTGTTCATAGTGTGTTTTGTGTGCAGGCACGAGAATGTCAGAGCTTGAATTAAAGCAATGAGCAAACCATTAAATTCCTTGTTAACTGGCATGGGTGTAAGTGAAATCAGGGACACGCTCATCCAAGTTTGTGGGGACAATGCCATGAAGAAAATGGCAGTGTACAAATGTATTAAATGTTTTCTTAGGGGAGAGAAAGGGTCAGTGATGAAGAAGGGTCAGGGAAGCCAGTAACAAGCAGAACTGATGAAAACATCACAAAAATGTGTCAAATTGTGCACCTAAATCATTGGCTGACTGTGAGAATCACAGCAGACCCGGTAAACATCACAGGAGAAACAGTTAGGAAATCTTAACTGAGAAACTTGGCATGATAAAAGTGTAGCTTTTGCATCCATAACAGTGCTACAGCTCACAGGGCACTGTGGTTTGTTCATCCTCAGTGGCTTAAGAAACTTTTCTTTTTATACTTATGTATGTCTAAGACATCTAAAACTGTAATTATTCAGTCAGTTATGACATAGAAATATTTTAGGGGAAAAAATTTAAAATAACTATTGTATTAAAAGAAATATTAACAAGATACTCTCTTTTGGGAGGGGAGGGTAAATTTATATATTTATTTATTAAATCATAAGCACATAGATCTTGTATACATTAAGTTACTCTCTTTATTTACAAAAATGTCTGAAAAGTTGATGAAAAGGGAAAGAGCTCATATTGCATAATATAATTCCACTGGGCTACAATATATTTTGAGTGAAATTCAATGAAATGAAATATTATGATGTAAAACAGATAAGAATAAAACCATTTATTTTTAAGATTTTTACGTTCTGGAAAAACTTCATTCAGAAGACCCAAAAATCAGTCTTTACTGAGATCCACTTTCTAATTCTTCCAGGATTCATTTCAGGATTTTGGCAACTTTCTAACTTCTGGAAATTCAAAGAATGTGTTCTGCCCCTTCACAGTACAGTCTGACCTCCCATCAACAAGGAGCCTGTCTCCTTACTGCAAAGTAATAGCAACAACAATAGCAATTACCTAAGAGCTTATTTTTTTTTCCAAAAGTCTAGCCACTCTTCTAGAATAATAATCCATGTGTTCTCCACTTGGGGTTCACTTTCTTCCTCTATCTGCCAAAGCCTAATGGTAGATGGATTTTTTCCTTACGGCAGAAACAAAAGTATGCATGGACTCCATGTGTCATCCTGTCTTAGGCTCTGTAATGAGTGAGCTCCCCCATTTGGGCAGTCACCCTGATTGCCCTCTCAATAGTAACACCCTCTGCCGTCATTTTTCCTCCCCCATGACACATTAATTTTGTTTGGATGGTCTTACTGCCCTGAATGAGAGTCTCAGATGTGGTTATTGTCCTCACTACTGCTAGTCCCTAAAGTGAGGGGTGAATGATCTAAGCTCAGCTCATTGTAAAACTCATTCCTCTAGCCCTGGGTTGGTTTATGTATGGCTATGTGTCCTAATCCTTGTCAGTGAGATAAAATGGAGCTCTTCCTTCTTAGAAAGATGTTGCTCACTAATTAAAATACACTGATAAGGGGAAGAAAGCCCAGTACCCCATTGGATGCTGTTATATCTGCATGGGGTAAGCGGGATTATGGGAGTCATGGTGTGTCAGCATAGTGAGATGTCACTGGAGGACTGAATGTGGCTGGATGGAAAGATGGGAAGCTCTGGAATATCAGCAATTCCTGACTACAGCTACCCTGAAGGACTGTTTCTGTTATATAAGAAAACAAAGACCTGCTAGTTAACCTAGTTTTATTTGAGTCTTCAGTTACAACCCAAAGAAACCTAACTGACACATCAGACTTTCTAGCACAGATATTTCTGGAAACATTTTTCTATTTAAAATATTAAAATGACAAAAAGGAAACCAAATCTCTTCAACTCAGAGCAGGTACAATAGAGTCATCGGTATGTGAAACGAATTGTGCGTTTCTCATTTTCCTTATCATATTTAAAATACATATTTAGCTTTAGTTAAGAATTCATACTATCAGAAATATTGGTCCTATTTATGTAAATGTTTGTGTTTTCAAGGAAGTTGGAGCCACATTATTAACTACTTTCCCTGATAATTACCTTTATACAAAAATTGCCTGATTGATTAATTGATCTATTTATTTTTAGGCTATAATTACCAGAGCCTCAGGGCCAGCATTTTATGTTTATCTAAGTGCTGAAATATGACTCTTCTTTATATTATTAAGAGTCTCTCCCAGTTGTTTGAGAAATGTTTCAAGCAGTGATGGGGCAGGCTTCTGCCCAAACAGTGTTCTTGTTACACATTTCAACATATTTTCTTATGAATAATTTCAATTCTTATAAACAAATCCCATTGTTGCCTCCAGCTCAGCTGTGTTGTGAGTCAGTCAGTCACACAGGAACCTTCCATTCCATTCTCTTGTTAGGGCTATCACTTCCAGCCTACTGCAACTTAATACTCCTTTAAAGAATAAATTCTCCCAAAGGATTGCTAATATTATAAAAATTCACACTGATACAGTTTCAGTTTTTTTCCTTGAATTTATCTTTAAGAGATTCTTGCTGACATATTTGTTGCGGAGGTTTTAGAGGAGATACTGTTTACTGAATTATAAAGTACTGTTTGCACAAAGATCCACAGAAAAAAATGTCTTTGGGTTTTAGTATCAGGAATTCTAATACCTCTTTTAAACCAGTAGTCCCTAAACTTTCTGGTACCAGGAACTGGTTTCCTGGAAGACAATTTTTCCACAGGTGAGGTGTGGGTTGGGGATAATACTGGCGTATTTATTTCATCTCCACCTCAAATCATCAGGCATTAGATTTTTATAAGGAGTGCAGAAACTAGATCCCTCCTCTACATGTGCAGTTTACATTAGGGTTCACACTCTGATGAGAGTATGTGCCAGGAGGTGGAGCTCAGACAGTGATGCGAGTGATGGGGAGCGGCTGCAAACGCAGTTAGAGCGTTAGTTCCTCCCCTGAGTGTGCAGTTTACATTAGGGTTCACACTCTGATGAGAGTGTGTGCCAGGAGGTGGAGGCCAGACAGTGATGCCAGTGATGGGGAACAGCTACAAATACAAGGTTGCGACATTAAGAAGGTTGAGAACCACTGCTGTAAAGGATCTATACATAGTAATTACAAGATGTGATTTCTTCTGTCTAGAATGCTCTGGACTCTCTACCTAGAAAATTCCTTCATGCAGTGTTACCTCTTGAGTAATGTCATTTATGATTCCTCCAGGCAGACCTTATATATTTATTGAACTTGTGCTTTGGATTGTTGACTGTTTGACTATATTTACTTCATTCCCTTGTAACTTTTCTGTGTACACGTATGCTTCTAACCGGGTGGTAATTCTGGGGAGACCATTTCCCCTCCCCACACAGTAACATATTTGTATTCTAACTCCTGGCACAGAGCAGGAGATCAATAATTGCTTACTGAATGAATGGACTATGGAATTTAAGCAAATACACAGGCTAAGCCTCTGAAAATGATTCCTGATACATAAACATAATTGGAAGGAAGTGTCATGAGGATTTTACTTCTTTCAAAAATTATTTATGCAGCTTAATTTGTAAGTAAAAAGTGTTAGAGTTTTTTTAATATAGAAATGATCTTCTGGATATAATTTTATCTAAATAAAGAAAATATGTGTCACAGCCACATAATTGTCATAAAGCTGACATGGAAATATATTTATCTTTAAAAATATGTGTGCCATTTGAAATCTCAGTAGCCTCTTTTGAAAAAAAGAAAAATAATAAAGTGGTTTGTCAGTACAAACAACCAAATGTGTATTTGTCTCCTCTTTTACTAATATTTGTGTTATTATGATCCTCAAGAATTTCACAGGTTTTGTTCCTCCAATATATTAATTAGTGCATTTTTCAGGCACCATATTATTTTGACCAGTTAATGTTTTAAGTGTTTTGCCAACAGCTGATTGCCTAGGAGATTGAGATAGTTTAACCTACATGATGGTTTTCAGTTAAGCAGGGTCTTGAGGTAACGTAGAGAGGCTTTAATATTTTGATGGCACTTTTTTCTCTACTCTCAAATCAATTTGCACCTCTTAGAGATCTGTCCAAGGAGGAAAATATGCAGGGACAAAGAGATACTGGTTTTACAATATATGACCAAAGTTGAAGGAATAGGCTTTGAGGGCCGTATAGCACATTAATTAAACAAGCTAAAAGGGAGACCTAGTTCACTCAGTTTTTCTTAATCTAAATGTTTTATATTGATCTTAGTCACTGTATACACATTTGGATAATACCGGCCATATCAATTCTGTAGTAAGTGTATTTTAGACCACTATGTAATCATTTTGTCATGAAAACACACTGAAAAAAAAACAACACTGAAATTTGGTCACCCATTCAAATATCTAACCAATTAAAATTGATACCTGAAATATATTTTGTAGTGGATATATTTTACTTTTTTCATTCTGTCTTTATTTTTGTCTAACTTCTTCTATAGAAATTTTGCACAAATCTCACAAATTTTATCTTGAAGAAAGATTTACATCTTAGCTTTTTATTGTTGAGTAGTTTTCTTTTTCTAAATGTTAGTATGATCTCTTTAACTTAAATCAAGGTCCACAGTAAAACCTATTTATAGTATATTCACTTTAAAGGTACTAGAGAAAAAATGAGCAGGAATTCTTTTTTTTTTAGAGACAGAGTTTCACTTTATTGCTCTTGGTAGAGTGCTGTAGTGTCACAGCTCACAGTAACCTCCAGCTCTTGGGCTTATGCGATTCTCTTGCCTCAGGCTCCCGAGTAGCTGGGACTACGGGTGCCCGCCAGAATGCCTGGCTATTTTTTGTTGCAGTTTGGCAAGGACTGGGTTCGAACCCGCCACCTTGGTATATGGGGCTGGCACCCTACTCACTGAGCCACAGGTGGCCGTCCAATTAGGAATTCTTATAGCATTTCCTTGGTACTTCTAGGTCAGAAATTTCCAGTGTAGCAAATTGAGTTTTTAAAGTGTAACATAAAAGTAGAAAATTGACCACACTAGTCAGCAAACATAATTTTTAGTTGAGTATCCTACAGTTTTAAGAAAAGACTAAGGAAAATATTTTATATGTAGAGAAAAAAGTCTGAATTAAGGGCGGCGCCTGTGGCTCAGTGGGTAGGGCGCTGGCTCCATATACTGAGGTTGGTAGGTTCAAACCCGGCTCTGCCCAAATTGCAGCAAAAACATAGCCGGGTGTTGTGGTGGGCACCTGTGGTCTAAGCTACTCAGGAGGCTAAGGCAAGAGATCGCCTAAGCCCAGGAGTTAGAGGTTGCTGTGGGCTATGTGACACCATGGGGGCACTCTACTGAGGGTGAGAGAAGTGAGACTCTATCTCTACCAAAAAAAAAGTCTGAATTAAAATTATATTTTTACCCTAGGAGTTTGTATGAAACTAATTGAAAGACACTGACTTTTTTCTTGGCTTGTTTTATAGTGACCAGCATAATTGCTTCTGTATAATTTCTACTGAAAGTACAGACTTATGCACAAGAACAATTTTCTTGCTTTTCATTATGTGAAGATTTTGACATTCTACACATATTTAGAGCATAATTAATTTTTGAAAAGTACCATTTGTACGTAGGGAATAACATTAATGAATTATTTTGTACTAGTTTATCATTCAGTAATTTAAGCAGGAATGTAATTCAGTTATGATTTTAATATGCACATCTATAAAAGATATGATACACTTTCTTTGAAATTATAACAAGAAAAATAAATGCATGATAAACCTAAAAGATTTCTGTTAAAAATATAAGAACTCTTTTTACAGGAAGTCTTAAGGATAGGAGATTATCACATTTTAAGAGTTGTATTTCTAGTTATGCTACTACAAACAGCTACGCAGTCAAGATTTAGATTATTTAAATATGGCTCTTTCCTAAAATCAAGTGAATGTAATTCTGTGAAGACTCAGGAGGTGTGAATACCAATGCTGATACCAATGAAAGAATCACTTTATGTTTTGTATCAAGATAAACTTTCTCAAATTTAAAGTCCATGACCAGTCAAAAAAGTTCATGTAGAAAAAAAGGTTGACACAGGGCTCATCTCAGAAATAGGAAGATGAGAGATCTAGTTGTGGGTGAAGTTTGTCCATGATAGACACAATTATTCTTTAGTATTATTTAGGATACATTCAATTGCAAACAACAAAGACTTTGATTAAAAATTGCTTAGATATAGGGATTTATTACTTTTTAGAACAAAAAATCTGTAAGAAGGGCAGTTAATACATTCAGTGCTGCAACAATTTTGTCAATAAACCATTTGATTCCTCTTGTGTCATCTTGCTTGCCTTGTAAAATTGATTGTCCTCTTCAACTGGTCCCTTCATAGCTCCAAGAAGACGTCCATAATTTTGAACCTCACCTCATCTCAATGTCCAGAGTTAGAAGGGGGTTGGCTTATATTGAAGTCCATTTAAAGAAAACATCTGAGAAACCCTACAGTAGATCTGACTTCATGTCTCACTGGCCAGAATTATGTGGCATTCCATGACTAAACCAATAATTGGGTGTTGCACAACCGTGTTTGGCTGTGATTAATCAAGATAAGGCTAAGAGGAATCACTTCCCTGAGCTCATGTCGCAGCAAGGAAGAATCACTGGGGGACTGGACCTGGTTCAAGGGATATTATCTACATGTTTTAAAGAATCTTGAGAGTACAGAAATTTAACTCTTTGGAGATGTTGCAATTCATTTGAAGCCATGAGGGTGCTAGTATAAGAGATATACTACTTTGTTGGTACATAAGACTTTGTATTTTCCCCAAAAAAACAAATTTGGAGAGATGAAAACTAAATTTCAAGAATTATTATAAATACACTTCTTTAAACAAGCATTTTAGACACTGAAAGCAAAAAAGCCAAACGATGCTGAAGAAGGATCTGCTACAAATGGAAAGGATCCCTGTGAGTTTACAAATCAGGGAATGACCGTAAGAGCCAAAATAATATCAAAATAAGGGCTTATTATATTGTGGGACTCACACTATGAATAGTAAAAGTCTTAATAAGCCAAAGTTTTTGAGTTTTTCCCTTGGTTCAATGATGATGATGATGGTTACAATAACACATATTACACCCCTTCAAAAAACAATTGTATATCAATGAATCTTGAGAAGGCATATTTTAAAATGTCTACTTAAGTCTGATTTTTCTCTTCAAAATATCTACTTAAATGTTTGATTTTTTTCTCTTGATTTAAATAAAATACATTTATCTCTTTCATATTCTTTATTTATCTTTATTCTTTATCTCTTTCAGTGGTCCATTGTTTTAATAAAATATAAGCATAATAGAAAAAGATCAAACATACATTCCCTTAAGTGTAAGATCCTATAGAACAGAAATTATTTAGAATTTTATTCAGACCATCTACTTTAGTATATGCTAAATGTTTTTTTAATTGAAATGACCTATGAAAACCAACAATATACCATTTTCTGGTAGAAACAATTCTGAAATCTCAATGGGGATATGTTTGGTCAATTCAACCCCATTTTAGTGAGAGCAAATATCACATAGTCTAATATATCCTTCTAGTTCACACTTAGAAAATCCTCTAAATGTCTGGGAAAATAGCAGTGATATGTTTTCAAATATTCTATATTGACTGAGTGAATAGACTGTGGTAGTGTCATCAATTGCTTCCTCACTTATATTTGTTTCGAAAGCCATTTTAAACCTGTCACCAAGCTTTTAGTATTTCACTTGAACAAATCTGACTGTCATATATCTGAGAAAGAAAGAGATTCTCAAGTTTTTCTGTTGATTTTTAATGGTAGGTCACTATTTAAATGTAAGCAATCAAAAAAGGTGAAAATCATTTTAGTATTCCTTGTGTATGAATGGGTAGACTTCCTCCAGGTAGCTAGGAGGAGTTTGGCCTATCAGCCCTGTGGGTAAATGCCCAAATGCCCAAATTCACAATGCTGCCATTTTCATTATTAACTTCAACAAAGGTAATTTGACCTAACCTGTGCACTTTTGTGGGATTGATGAATGTCAAAGGGATTTGCCTATCTACCATTTATAAATGCCAATAAAATGTTAATTTTTTATGTTCACCTATATCAAAGTGAAAGCACTTGATCTTTTTCAAATGGTTTTTAGAATGTTTTTTATTGTCCTTGGGAAAAATTAGCTGTAAAAAATAACTTCTTTTATGTCAATACATGAGACACATAGCAAATCACTTAATCTTTCCAAATTTCCTCTTATTTCTCTATATTTATGAGAATATATGCTGTCCAGTTTCTTAAAAATAACATAAGGAATAATTAATCAGTGTGTAAATGGGGGCCTAGCCTCTAGTTTTTCCTGCTGGGGATATCCCCCTTAAGCTAAGTTTTTAGTAAATTTTTTTAGTAATTTTTTTTTATTTTACAGACATTTATTATTGTATCTAGTCTTTTATTTTGTGACAAGTGCAAGAACATAAAAAAAAAAAAACACTGCCAAAGCCAACTTACTGTTATGTTAAAGATAAAAAGCAAGTAAACCTGTACTAAAATGTGTTAAGAGTTTAATAAAAAATGTTTATGGACCATGTGAAAGGGTGGTGAGAGCACCTAATGCCTCTCAGATTAATGGGTCAAAGGTGGCTGAAAATATTCTTAAAGGAAGAAAGCAAGAAATGTTAACTAATAACCAACCTTTTCTTTTTTCTCTGCTGCACAATGGAAGAAGAAGAATCATCTCAAGTCACACATTAAATGTGCGAAAAAAAGGACCGTGCATAATTTTCACAATACCCAATACCACAGATAAGCAGACAGTCCTCAAATAATCTGCATTAAGCCTGCATGCTGGGCCAGAGGTTGGACACCATGATAGACTTGTTAGGGAAGAGACTGTTGAATAGAAAAATATTCAAGAGGTTTGGAAAACTCTAAGAATGCTAGAAAATCATGCATGAACTAATCATTTAATATGTGCCCTGCTTAGGAATTTGTATTTAAGTTGGTACAATGAAACATTAAATAGTAAATGAATAATTTTACACAAGAGAATGATCTGGGTTTTAGAAAATTACTTTCTCTGATGGGTGATGGATGTACCAGAAATGGGAAGAATTATAAGAAAATGGATGTTCAGAGAGTAAATAAGAGACATAGGTTAACAGCCTATAAAGCACTGGGCAAATAAAGGTGAACCAAACAGATAACTCAGTTATGAAGAGCAGGATCTAGTCCTCAAGTCTTATTTTAATGCTTATATCTCATGACTTTCCAGCCATTACTGCCTATTACTTGAACTGTTTTCTGACTCCCACTTGACCAGCAATTATTTGCTTTGCTCACGCTGTTCTCTTATCCTGAAACAACTTTCTCTCTCCTTTCTGTTGGTTCTAATCATCCTTATATTTCAAGGCCTGGGTCAAAACCCAACTCTTCCATGGAACTTTTTTGGTATCCTCAAATAGATTATCTGTCCTTTCTCTTTATCAATTTACCTGTTTATCTACTGACATCAAGGCCAGGTATGGTGGCTCATGCTTATAATCCTAGCACTCTAGGAGGCCAAGGAGGGTGGATTACCTGAGCTCACAGATTCAAGAGCAGCCTGAGCCAATGTGAAATCGCATCTCTTTAAAAAAAAAAAAGTCTGGTGTGTGTCAGGCTCCTATAGTCATGGCTACTTGGGAGTCTGAAACAAGAGGATCACTTAAGACCAAGAGTTAGAGGTTGCTGTGAGTTATGACACCAAGCACTCTATTGAGGGTGACATAGTGAGATTCCGTTTCAAAACAAGCAAACAGAAAAACTGAGACTGAGTGGTTTAACAAATGAAATGTGTAATGTGCCTTAAGCAAGGTGGGTGAAATGTTACAGAATTAAAGGAAAGCATAAATTGCTCCTGCCAGGTAACTTCTGGGTCACCATAAAGACAAAGAAAGGGAATAGGAAGAGGAAGGGATCATAGAAACAAAAGTTAACTCTAGATCTTAATTTTTGAGTAGATGTTGAACTTTGAGAGAAGGCAGCTTCTAGTGGCAGAGAGACCATTAAGTAAAGTGGCTTAAATAGAAGAAAATTAGCTCAGGTGGCCACCACACAGGCAAAGCAGAGGAAGCTGAAATTGGAAAAATATAGAAGATCAGAATGGAGGGAGTCATGAGTACAGGTCAAACTAAGGAGATTGGGATTCCCTTATTAAGTAGGAAAATCTCAGGCACCCTCTTGTAAGAATTGGCTCATGTGTTTGTGGAGGCTTAGAAGTCCCACAGTATGCTGCCTGCAAGCTGGAAGGGCAGTGATGTGATTCAATCTGAATGTAAAGACCTGAGAATCAAGAAAGTCCATGGTGTAACTCTCAGCCTGTGGCTGAAGGCCTCAAAACCTGGGGACGCGGCGCTTCATTCTTCAGAATCTGGAGCTGCTGGAGGGCAACAGAAGTTGGATGTCCCAGCTTCACAAAGAAAGCAAATCTCCTTTTCTCTGTCTTTCTGTTCTGCTAGGGCCCTCAACAGACTGAATGATGTCTGTTCACATTGGTGAGGGTGAACCTTCTTTATTTAGTCTTCTGACTTAATTCCAGCCCCTTCCAGAACCACTCTCAGACACAGTGAGAAATAACATTGTACCAGGTATCTCCAAGTACCTATCTGCTCAGTAAGTTGATATGTCATGTTAACCATCAGAATCAGGCCAGCTGTTTATTCTTTACCACCAGTCCTTACAGAAGGACTGCAGTTACAAACACTGCAGCCATCCTGCAAATCACCCTGTTGCAGCACAGCCTGCAGCTTTCTCACAAGTCCAGAGCCTCTGAAACTACTTTGCAAAAAGTGATCTGAGGGTATCAAGATCACATTAAATTGACGGTGTGCTGGGGTCCTGCGCCGGCTGCAGGGTCCTTTAAGATCTGTGGAACTAGCAGCAATTGATTGGAAAAATAAAGTTAAAAGCAGTGAGGAATAAAAAGACAGAACACACATGAATGGAATTTTCAAAGGTGGGTACAGGGGTCCGTCACTAGCTTGTTGGACATCAGCAAATGGCCCCGAGTCTTTGTTCCATCCAGCTTTTATTAAAAGCTATTTTCTTGTTTAGCCAAGGGGAGTAAGCTGGGAAAGGGAACAAAAACATCAGCATTTCAGCATTTCTTTGAGTAAGCATGTTCTTATTCTATTTATAATCATTAAATTTAAGAGTCAGGGAAGCTTTAAGAAATTCAAAACCTGAGCCTTGTCTAGGGGACAGCCTCCTGTCTCTGGTGGTGCACACAGATTCCTTGAGGGAGGGTAGACCCCTCTTAGTTTCTCTGTGGAGCAGATGCTATGGCAACATTTATCTTCTGAAGACTTTTCTTTTCTTTCTTTCTTTCTTTTTTTTTTTTTTTTGAGACAGAGTCTCACTATGTCACCCTCTATAGAGTGCTGTAGTGTTGCAGTTCACAGTAACCTCAAACTCTTGGGCTTAAGTGATTCTCTTGCCTCAGCTTCCCAACTAGGCGGGACTATAGGTGCCCACCACAATGCCTAGCTATTTTGTTGTTGTAGTTATCATTGTTGTTTAACAGGCCTGGGCCAGGTTCGAACCCACCAGCTCTGGCATATGTGGCTGGCACCCCAGCCACTGAGCTACAGGTGCCGAGCTCGAAAAGAAGAATTTTCTTATCTCCCCTTGAAAGCATTTCCTTCCATGATTAGTGTACAAATGCTCCTGCCCATATGTTAGGGCTTAAACTACTCCCTTGATCTCTGCCCTAGCCATAACACAAATTCTCCCAATGGGTATTTGCTTTGTTGACAGGGCAGAGGTCCTCCTGGTTAATGTTTCTTTGCAGGCCTTGTGTGTCTGCTACATTCATTGTCCTCCAGAGTGCTTACAGATCACAGCAGGGTTGTTTGTAACCTGTACAGGCCAGGCTTCTAGTAAAACAGAAACTGCCCAGACAAGTAATTTAACTGTTAGTTTAAAAGTAAGTTAGCGAAACTGTTTTTATTCCACCTTGCTTAGCTTATTTCCTTGTTTTCCCCCTTTTTCTGGGGGTGTTTGGCCTTGCCAAGAATGGGGTCTTTGGTCCCCATTCTCCCTGAAATGGTGCTCTGATTAAAGGCGACTGTATTTCCCCATCACATCACCTCCTCCCTTACACACAAATTACAATAATACCAGATAATTCATGCGTGTAAAAGTGACACAATCCATCAATCATTTTTATTCTTTCAATTTGACTTTAATTTTTTTTAAACTGGTATATCTGAGTAGACAGAGAAAAAATAATAGTCCTGACACCAAAACATAATTTTTGGCCTTATTTGCTGCTGCTTGTTCAGTTTCAGGATTATTTTCCTTATTGAATGGATGTCTATGTCAATTATTGTTAATAATACCAAGCACTTATTAAACGTATGTGTAGTATATATTCTTTATGTTATATCATTTAATCTTCTCAGCAACATGTTTCTGATTTTGTAAATGAGCACACTTATGGACAAATAAGTTAGTATCCCAAAGTCACATAGTAGTAAATAGAAAGACTCTTTTTGAGTCCAGCGCTGATTCCAGAGTGTGAGTTCCCAACCCTAACCTCTAACCCTACGTTATACCTCTCGTGAAGCCACATGGCTCCATTTCTTCAGGATCCTTTACAGGTCAGTACTTTTTAATTTCTTAAAGGATTTTGGAGCAGGTGTAGAAAAGATCATGTAGTTGCCAATGTGTTGGCCTGCTGCCTTGCACTTTCCTCTTTTTTGTTTATTTTCCTGGAAATTATAACGTCTTACAAAATTCATGTGAAAAAAATGACATCCATCTTCTGGATGTAATGAACATTATTTTTATTATTATTATGATTTATAGGTATTTTTATTAGCACTTTGGAATAAGCAATTCCACCATGTCTACAGGTGGTCTTCAGCTATCTTGTGAAAATATTCTTGCTCAGAAAATGCCTCATTTAAGGACATGTATCATGTGACTAAACCAACCCTACAAGAAAAAGGAAATTTCTATGTTTTTGGTTTCTATGTTCTTTACTTGCAGTTTAGTTTTTTACTGTTTTGACAGGACTCCTATAATAATTACATATTAGTTCTTCAAGAAATAGTGAAGTCCTAGACTCTGTATGTTGGAAAGTTATATGCCAATTTAATGTTTCCAAAACAATGATGTTCAGATCATCTCTCATTTGGCTTTATTTCTGCTCTGAACTGAATGATCATGTCCCCCACAGAATTCATATGTTGAAATCTTACAAAGGTGATGACATTAGAAGATGGGGGTCTTTTGGGATATGAGTAGATCCTGAGTGTTGGGCCCTCCTAAATAGCATTAGTGCCATTATAAATGAAGCTACAGGGAAAGCTAGGAATCAGGCCTTCACCAGATGCTGACTCTGTTAGGACTTTGATCTAAGACTTCCCTCCTCTGTTACTGGAATTTCTCTGCCAGGTCCTTGCTGTCAGGAATTGAATGAATTCATGGACCATGAGTAAATGAAAGAATAGCTTTTATTATAGATAAGAAGGAAAGCAAAGCCACTGGCACAGTGGAGGGAGTCCTGAGTGGGCTGCTGCTTTTAGCTCACTATCTAGGGGGTTATATACAGCTTCTAATCAGATCTCCTTCCCTGCAGGCAGGGGCTTTGGGAAATGGAATATATGTCACAACCATTGGTTCCAAAAGTCTGTGGGCAGAAGTTAATTTTAAAACTGCCATTGTGTAGGAAGGTGGTCATGTTTTGGGCTTTATGCTTTTTTCAGGGAGTGGTGGCTTAGATGGAACCTTGATCAGACTGTTTCATGAGCCTGCTTAGACCCAGAAAATGGAGTCTGTGTCTGGCCATAGGTAAGGGAACCCACATCATCTCCAGAGCTGTGAGAGAGAAAGTTTTGTTTTTTATAAGCCACTCAGTTTATAGTACTTGGTTACAGCAGCCGTGATGAACAAAGCCAGTCCCCCATTGCCCATGCTATTGTACCATTCATAAGGGAAGGGATGATTCTGTTTATGTTTAGTCTTCAGAAGGCAATTTGCTTGTTTACGTAAGAGTTAACCTAGTTCTTCAAAAGTATTTGTAAAATATTTACTTATATGCAATGATGATAACATAATATTTTATGTTTTTTTCCTATTGTGGATTATTTTAATCAAAATATAATTAAAATCTGTAACTCTAGAGGTATAATTTATTGGTACTAATACTTCAAAAGATACTGGTTGTTAAAATAAATATACTGCATTTTTAGAAGTTATATTTTTGTGGCTAAGGCACATAACGGGCATTTAAAGAACAAATGCTTTTTCATGTGCAAGTTTATTAAATATGTGCACTGAATTTTAGAGTTTTTTTGAAATTTATGACTTTTAAATCCTGCATGTTTATTTTTTGTAAAGAAGAAAATGAACTCTACTTAATTGACAAAATCTAAATCACTGAACTGGTTAATGACTGAGTGGAAACCAAAAGTCTTTACTAATTTTGCATTCTTTCGGTAATACTTTATTTAAAAGAGTTATGAATTAAACATTTTCATGTGTAATATTTTCAAGTAAATAGAAAGTTAAATTTGACATTAAGATGTCATTTTTTTCTTTCTTTTTTATTAAAACATAGCTGTGCACATTAAGTGCTACTGAGTACAATGTGCTACTTTTATATACAATTTGAAATGTTTTCATCAAACTGGTTAACATAGCCTTTACAGCATTTTCTTGGTTATTGTGTTAAGACATTTATATTCTATACCTAGTAAATTTCACATGTACCCTTGTAAGATGCACCATAGGTGTGGTCCCACCAATTACCCTCCCTCCACCCATCCTCCCCCCTCCCCTCCCTCTCCCCTTTCCCCTTCATCTTGGGCTATAATTGGGTTATAGCTTTCATATGAAAGCTATCAATTGGTTTCATAGTAGGGCTGAGTACATTGGATACTTTTTCTTCCATTCTTGAGATACTTTGGTAAGAAGAATATGTTCCAGCTCCATCCATGTAAACATGTAAGAGGTAAAGTCTCCATCTTTCTTTAAGGCTGCATAATATTCTATGGTGTACATATATCATAATTTATTAATTCATTCATGGGCTGATGGGCACTTGGGCTTCTTCCATGACTTAGCAATTATGAATTGGGCTGCAATAAACATTCTGGTACATATATCTTTGTTATGTGATTTTTGGTCTTCTGGATATATACATAGTAGAGGAATTATAGGATCGAATGGCAGGTCTATTTTTAGATCTCTAAGTGTTCTCCAAACATCTTTCCAAAAGGAACATTTTAGTTTGCATTCCCACCAGCAATTTAGAAGTGTTCCCTTTTCTCCACATCCATGCCAACATCTCTGGTTTTGGGATTTTGTGATGTGGGCTAATCTTACTGGAGTTAGATGATATCTAAAAGTAGTTTTGATTTGCATTTCTCTGATGATTAAGGATGATGAGCATTTTTTTGTGTGTCTGTAGGCCATGCTTCTGTCTTCTTCAGAGAAGTTTCTTTTCAAGTCCCTTGCCCACCCTGAGATGGGATCACTTGTTCTTTTCTTGCTAATATGTTTGAGTTCTCTGTGGATTCTGTTTATTAAACTTTTGTCAGAGACATAACCTGTAAATATCTTCTCCCATTCTGAGGGCTGTCTGCTTGTTTTACTTACTGCATTCTTGGCTGTGCAGAAGCCTTTTAGTTTGTTAGGGTCCCATTGGTGTATTTTGGATGTTGCTTCATTTGCCTAGAGGGTCCTCCTTAAAAAATATTTGCCTAAGCTGATATCTTCAGGAGTTTTCCCTGTACTTTCTTCTAGTATTTTTATAGTTTCATGTCTTCAGTTTAAATCTTTAATCAAGTGAGAGTCTATCTTAATTAATGGTGAAAGGTATGGATCCAGTTTCAGTCTTCCACAGGTCACCAGCCAGTTCACCCAGCACCATTTGTTAAATAGGGAATCTTTTCCCCACTCAGTGTTTTTAATTGGCTTTGTCAAAGATCAAATAACGGTAAGTAGCTGGGTTTATCTCTTGGTTCTCTATTCTGTTCCATACATCTATCTCTCTGTTTTTGTGCCAGTGCCATGCTATTTTGATCACTATTGATTTATAGTATAGTCTGAGGTCTGGTAGCATAATTCCTCCTGCTTTGTTTGTATTTCTGAGTAATGTCTTGGCCAGGGGGTCCTCAAACTTTTTGAATAGGAGGCCAGTTCACTGTTCCTTAGACCGTTGGAAGGCCAGACTGTGGGCCTTGGGACAAGTCGGCTGCTAAGTAGGATAGGCAGCAGCGGCAAAAACACTCAGCAGGCCGGATAAATGTCCTAGGCAGGCTGAATGTGGCCTGCAGGCCATAGTTTGAGGACGCCTGGTTTTGGGTATTCGAGGTTTTTCTGATTACATATAAAACAATTATTTTTTTTTAGATCTTTAAAGTATGACAGTGGAGCTTTAATAGGGATTATATTAAAATTGTGTATTCCTTTGGGTAGTATGGGCATTTTAATAATGTTGATTATTCCCAGCCATGAGCATGGTATGTTTTTCCATTTTTTAACATTTTCAGCTATTTCTTTCCTTAGAGTTTCATAGTTCTCTTTATAGAGATCTTTCACGTCCTTTATTAGGTAAACTCCCAAATATTTCATATTCTTTGGAACTACTGTGAACAGAATAGAGTCCTTAACTGTTTTTTCAGCTTGGCTATTGTTGGTGTATATAAAGGCTACTGATTTATGAGTGTTGATTTTGTAACCTGAGACATTGCTGTATTCCTTGATCACTTCTAAGAGCTTTGTAGTAGAATCCCTGGTTTTCCAGATATACTATCATATCATCTGCGAAGAGTGAAAGTTTGATTTCTTCTAACCCTATATGGATCCCCTTGATCGCCTTTTCTTCCCTAATTGGGATGGCTAAGAGTTCCATTACAATGTTAAAAAGCAGTGAAGACAATAGAAATGATTTCAATTTAACTCCATTCAATATGATATTGGCTGTGGGTTTGCTGTAGATGGCCTCTGTCAGTTTAAGAAATGTCCCTTCTATACCAATTTTCTTAAGTGTTCTGAACATGAATGGATGCTGGATATTATCAAAAGCTTTTTCTGCATCAATTGAGAAAATCATATGGTCTTTGTTGTTTAATTTGTTCATGTGTTGAATTATATTTATAGATTTATGTATATTGAACCAGCCTTGAGACCCTGGGATACAACCCACTTGGTCATGGTATATAATTTGTTTGATGTGTTGGTGGATTCTGTTTGGTAGGATTTTGTTGAATATTTTTGCATCAATATTCATTAGTGATATTGATCTATAATTTTCTTTTCTTGTAAGGGTCTGGTTTGGGGATCAAGGTGATATTTGCTTCATAGAATGTGTTGGGTAGTATTCCTCCTTTTTCTATATTTTGGAAAAGGTTAAGTAATATAGGTACTAGTTCCTCTTTACAGGTTTGGTAGAATTCTGATGTGAAGCCATCTGGTCGCTGGCTTTTATGTTTAGGGAGATTTTGTATAGTTGATGCTATTTCAGAACTTGATATAGGCCTGTGTGACATTTCCACTTCCTTCTGGCTAAGTCTTGGAAGATAGTGTGTTTCCAAGTATTGGTCAATTTCCTTCAGATTTTCATATTTCTGAGAGTAAGGTTTCTTGTTATATTCATTAAGGATTTTTTTAATTTCTAAGGGGTCTGTTGTTATTTTGTCTTTCCCATTTCTGATTGATGAGATTAGAGAATATACTCTTTTTCCTGGTTTAGTTTGGCCAAAAGTTTATCTATTATATTGACCTTTTCAAAAAACCAAGTTTTTGATTTATTGATCTGTTATATAATTCTTTTGTTTTCAATTTCATTTACTTCTGCTCTAATTTTGGTTATTTCCTTTCTTCTGCTGGGTTTGGAATGTTCTTCCTTTTCCAATTGCTTGAGATGTCCCATTAAGTTGTTAACTTCCTCTCTTTCCGTTCTCTTGAGGAAGGCTGGCAGTGCTATAACTTTCCCTCTTAGGACTGCCTTTGTGTTATCTGATAATTCATGTCTTCATTATCGTTTTGTTTCAAAAATTTGGTAATTTCCTTCTTACTCTCATCACTAACCCACCTATCATTCAGCATAAGGTTATTTAGCTTCCATGTTTTTGTATGAGTATGCAGATTCCTTTGTTACTGAGTTCAACTTTTATTCCATGATGGTCTGAGAAGATGCAAGGAATAATTTCTATTCTTTAAAATTTCCTGAGGTTAGACTTGTGACCTAAGATGTGATCACTTTTGGAGTATGTTCCGTGGGCTGATGAGAAGAATGTGTATTCAGTTTTGTTAGGATGAAATGTTCTGTAGATGTCTATTAAATCCAAATGTTGAATGGTTAATTTTAAATCTAAAATCTCTTTGCTTTCCTTCTTGGAGGATCTGTCCAACACTGCCAAAGGAGTGTTAAAATCTTCAACTATTATGGAGGTAGAGGAAATCAAGTTGCTCATGTCTGTTAGAATCTCTCTTATAAACTGAGGCACATTCTGCTTGGGTGCATAAATGTTAATAATTGAAATCTCATCATATTGAGTGTTACCCTTAAGAAATATGAAGTGACCATCCTTATATTTCATACCTTGGTTGGTTTAAAGTCTATTGTATCTGTGAATAAAATTTCAACACCTGCTTTTTTCTGATTTCCATTTGCCTGAAATATAGATGACCAACCTCTCACCCTGAATCTATATTTATCTTTTAAGGTAAGATGAGATTCTTGTATGCAACAGATGTCTGGCCTGAGTTTTTGTATCTAGTCAGCCAACCTGTGCCTCTTTAGTGGACAATTTAAGCTACTCACATTGATTGAGAAAATTGATAAGCCTGGTAGAATTTTGGGCATGGAGTTGCTCAGAAGTCTAGTAGACATTTTTAATTTTTAATCCTTTCACCACTGTGGAAGTTGTAATTTGATCAAAAGCTTCTGAGTGAGTTTACTTTTGTGGTGGAGGATTACACTGGTTGTTATGGAGGATAGGTCTGAGAATATCCTGGAGATTTGGTTTAGTTATGGCAAATTTCTTCAACATGTGAATGTCATAAAAGTATTTAATTTCTCCATCACAAATGAAACTCAGTTTAGTTGGATACAGGATCCTGGGTTAGAAGTTATATCTCATAAAACAAAAAAGTTGATGACCACCCTCTTCTAGCTTGAAAGGTTTCAGCACAGAGATCTTCAGTCATTTTAATATTTTTACCCTTGTAGGTTTTGGTTTTCTTATTTCTAGCTGCTTTCAGAATTTTCTCCTTCACTTTACCTTTAGTGAAGTTAATTATGATGTTTTTTGGGGTTGTCTTATCCAGGTTGAGTCATGCTGTGGTTTTGAAACTGTCTGCTATCTGAATTTCAGAATCTTTTGGCATGTCTGGAAAGTTCTCCTTCATCATCTCATGAAGAAGGGCCTCTGTGCTTTGTTAAGCAACTTCATAGCTTTCAGGAATTCCTATAAGGTAAATATTAGTTTTGTTCAAATTATCCCAGAGCTCTCTGAGAGAATGATCCTTTTTAGTTCTCCGTTTCTCTTCCTCTTTGAGTGTTTGGAGCATTCAAAAGCTTTGTCTTCAGTGTCAGAAATTCTTTCTTTTACTTGCTCCATTCTGTTACTGAGGGATTCTACTGTGTTTCTTAGATCTTTGAGGGCTGCAAATACTTGTCTCCATCTGTCAAAATCTTTGGTGATTTTGTCTTTGAATTCATTGAATTTTTGAGACAACTTTTGAATTGCTCCTTGAATTTCTAATTCCA
>CAUYTI010146817.1:0-56136 GCA_963575145.1 Galago senegalensis | reverse complement strand
AGAGTAGAATGTGAACATTTTAAAGCAATAACTGAGAAAATGACATGAAGGCTGTGTTGACCAGTTTGATGGAAGTATTTCAGAATGCATGTGAAAACCCCGCACTGTACCCCAGAAGAGTATCAATGTACATAGTTAACATTCAATAAAAAAAATATGTAAACTAAATGTAAATATTAATATATAAGCTTTACATATTATAAGTATCTGTGTGGTTTGTATACCTGAGATGTGGAGATGGTGCTCAAAAGCCATGAAATTATTTTTAGCTAAGGCCTTAGAAACTGTGTGACTTTGGCACTTTCTAAAAGCTTTATTGAGGTATAACTTAGATATTAAAATTGCACATATTTGATGTAGACAGCTTGAGGAGCATCTATGTAGGCCCCTATGGTGCCATTGCCAAAATCCAGGCACTAAACATATCCATTTGGAGGTGATGCACTTTAGCACAGTTTTTTGGTGGATATTCTCTGTTTTATCTCAGTACCTCAGCAAACCTAAGCTTTTAAAACTGTTCTGCATCCCATATTACAAAGCCAAGTTTTTTGTGTCTTTGAAGTCCTGGACTTTCTCTGAGTTTTTTAGTGTGTAATGAGTGACAGGCTGCAGAAACTGACGGAGAAGGCTGAGACACAAGAGCTGAGAGAACAGAGTAGGCCTAACTCAGTGAGGATGCTCCCTCCTTTCTCAGGCCCCATACCTGATTATTTACCAAAACACAACATCTCTTGCGGGAGTATATTTTTCAATCTGTCTTTTCCCCCTTTATCCAAATGCCATTGCCTTTCCTTGAGAATGCAGCTGGGTCACTAAGATCCTACCGACCATTATCGCTTCTGCTAGTCTCAATCCTCCCAGACACCCTAAAATCATATGTCTGACCCCAACTCTCCATTGCTTAAAAATCCTTCAGTGACATTTTATTGCCTACTGTATGAACCCTAAACTTCATGAATTGGTCTCTAATTATCTCTCTTGAACTCTCTTACTAGCTGTTTCTCATGCACACTGATCTCCAATGATATTGAACTGTAGTTTGCACATAAAAGTGGCAGCAGGGCATTTATTAAGTAGTTGAAAATAAATAAAATCAAATTATCTTCTCATATTAAACTATAAACCATACCATAATGGGAAAGCGCAGAGATATGCAAATTCACCTTAAGGAAACAACATCGTTCCTTTCACTGTGGGCTCATCATGCCAACAGAGCAGCAGGGAAAGGAAAGATCCCTGGAAGGGGCAATTGACTGTGATTATCTTGAGGATACAGAATTGCTGCTACCTAATGAAGGCCATATGGAGTCTAGAAGTCAGGGATTGATTCACTGTGGAGCCTCTTGGTGAGTTCCTGGCTAGTGGCAAACATAAGTGGTCAACTTCAACAACAGTCCACCAAGGGCTCTGATTCCTCAGGGATTAAGATCTGAGGGCAGGTGGACGATAAAGAGAACTTAACAATGATTGGTGAAGAAGGAACTGGTAAACACCAGAACAGTAATTTTTGTAAGATTCCCCTCCTTTCCTTGCCTCTCCCCCTCCACCTTCCTCCCTCCCTCCCTTTCTCCTTCTTTCCCTACTTTCTTCCTTCCCTCCTTTCTTCCTTCCCAGAAATTGTAACCCCCAACTTAAACAACCACTGACAGGACAGACTGAATTTAAGATGGGTCTAAAGTGTACTGGATAGTACAAGGATTTTATCTCCTCTATTCTCAGGGCCTCTGTCTAACCATTATCCCAGAGATCACAGACTGATTCATGACTGTTTAAGTCATGTTGGATCTTAAATAGTGTTGCCTTGGACCAAGGAGTCTGCTTTGCGGTTGGAGCCAGTAAGTATGACAAGGAATATTTGATCAGAGAATCCACAGGTCCTATTTCCCAGCTCCTCAAAGCTCCCAGTCTAGTGGAAAGTTGGAGTGGCCCCTTCTAAGCACAGCTGAGGTACTAGCTTAGAGACTGTATGCAACCAGTCACGATATAGCACATACTGACCATGAGATCCCTCATCCTGGTAAGTAGAAGATATGGGTCTGGACCCAAGAGTGGAAGTGAAAGGAAGTCTTCTCAACATCCCTCTTAGTGATTCTCTTGCAGAATTTCTGATTTAATTCCTCACAACTTTAGCTGTTGCCAGATTAGGGATTCAGAGATGGAAATGCTTCACCAGGGAACATCATAAAGGGTCCTTGGAACCTCAACTTAAGACTGCAGCCCAGTTTGAACCACATCTATTCAATGTACTCTTCACATGTCTCAGGGCTCTGGTTTTAGAACAGGAGACTGATGAAGACTTGTTTGACAACCTAATATCACAATCCTATTAGTATTAGGCCATTCTTCCTTCTTGTTAAAAAGATAAGGGTCATTTTAAAAGGTGTCCAAAAACCTCCTGGCTTTCACACTGTGCCACCTCTGTGCCTTGAGTTGGCAGTTGACTGCCCTGAAACTCTCATTCGGTTTTCAAAAGTTTTGGTATTTTAAAATGACACTTAAGAACAACCATTTGACTATATGAACCTTAGCATTGCCATTGATCTCTTAAATACTAGAAGTATTATATAACCAATGCGTTCCTTCTAGCTCAGTCTGGGTAAGCCTTTTAATAATAGTGAAATCACAGCATGCCCACTTAGCATTATTGGTGCTGGAATCCCCAATGATGATCTCACTCAGGGAAACTGGAGCTTAAACTAGCTGGAAGGACTTTGGGAGTCAATGCAGTGCATGGTCCTCAGGGTTGTCTCACTAATAAGGAAGGAAGCAGGAGAGCAATGGTTAAGGGACATACGCGGGGAGCAGGAATTCTTCAGGATATTTGGACTGCCATGTTCATTTGGCAAAGCAGGCTTCAGAGATCCAGGAAAGCCCTCCAACAAAGCAATGCAGGTGCTGGCAGGTGTTCCTCATTCAGTGAACAGAGAGGTGGGAATAGGCAGGGCTCCAGCAGCATCTGCTTCAATCAGAGCCAAGCCTAGACATTTTGAAGTTTTCAAGATATGTTCCCCTTGTTAGTCAGCATCCCTTGCAACAAACTCTTGAATTTTAGGACCTCTTTGTTTCAAATTCAAAAAGAACTTTGAGAATTTCCTTGATACCTCCATTAAATTGATTGTTCCATGTCTTTATACATGGCCTATACCAGAATGTTCTCCTCTGATTCCCAGCCTGAAAAACCATTTATCATTTCTAAGAGTTTAGATTTTTCTTGTTCTTTAGAATATTATCTTTTTGCCTGGTTCTCTCTGTTAATAAATCACTTTTGCCTTTCTACTTTGATGGAAAGTTACATTTCCCTTTCCTGTGGTTCATATCACATTGCCTTGTAACCCAGTGAGTCTTCCCAGCTATGCCAGAGGGAGTTTTTCATGGCCTTACTCATCATAGCTCAGCCTAATGTCTGACAGGTATGGACAGTCGCATTGTGAATTAAAGAAATCCATTAACCTTAAGAAATGTGGTTTTCCCATTTTGACTTAAGAAATTTAATGAAAAGTTGAGAAAGAAGTAGGCTCAATCCACAAGGAAGCAGAAGTTAATTTAATTAGAAGCCATTAACTAATTCATCATAACATTTTGGGTAATTTTATTTAGAAATACAATTATAAGAAAAAATATAGAATTTTTTTGACAAAAAAATCTGCAAGCAAATTGAGCTCTAGACCAATGTATTTGCAGGTTTGGTCTTCTTAATAAAGATATAATTAATGAAATTACTATATAGTAACTGTTACTATATTTCTAATGAGTGGGAAATTATTATAAAATAGTGGCTTTTCAAGTATTCATTAGCCTGCAACGTGAAATGTAGCTGTCATGTCTGGCAAAACAAGCCAGCATAAGCCTTGTTAAGGAACAATGAGGCTGATGAGATTGCTTCCCTAACTGCTCAATTCTAAATACTAAAGTCTTTACTTAAATTATCATTTGGGGTCTACTTGTGTTCAGACGCATATAATTAACAATATCTGAGGCCGATGTTCATCAGGAAAAGGTGCGCAAACCTCCATAAGACAAGTGAATGGGTAGGAAAAAGAGATATTGCCTGGCGTACATTTTTAAATGGTGGATTGGTTTGCTAGTTAGCCGTCTAAAGAGAAACCAAACTATCAAGGGGTGTGTGTCTGTGTGTGGAGAGAGAGAGAGAAAGAGAGAGAGAGAGAGAGGTAGAAAGGGAAAAGGGTAGAGAGAGAGACAGAGGTACTTATTTTAAGCAATTGGCCCACATGATTTTGGAAGTTTGGAGAATCCAAAATCTGCAAGGTCAGCTGGCAGACTGGAGACACCATGACAATTACACTCCAAGTCTGAAGGCAGTCTGCTAGCAGGACTCCATCTTCCTCAGGGCGGGTCAGTCTAGATAAGGCCCTCCACATTATACAGGATAACGGGCTACACTCAAGTCCTTTGACTTAACTGTTTTTTTCTTGATCTATTTTTCTTTATTTTGGATTATATGAGGGTACAAACCATTAGGTTACATATGAAAGATTAAAGTCAGAGTTGTAGCTATATCCTGTACCCAGGATGTGTACTATATATACATGCATTATATCCACTGGGTGGGAAGCTTCTGAAGTCCCTCAAGCCCCTTCTTGAATTTAATTGAGATTTTTTGCTCAGGTGGGTCTGCAATTCTTAATCTCTCAGTTTCAGATTGGTATTGAGCATGTGTGATGCTTGTTTTTCCAATCTTGTGATACTTTACTTAGGAGAATCTTCTCCAAATCTACCAGGTTGCTACAAAGGATATAAAATTTCCATCTTTCCATAGGGATTAATAGTATTCCATGGCATACATATACCACATTTATTCATCCATTCACGTGTGGATGGGCACTTGGGTTGTTTCCATGTCTTTGCAATTGGGAACTAAGCAGCTGCGAACTTTCTAGTGCAAATATACTGGTGATAAAATGTATGTTTTTTGGTTTTGTATTGTTTCGTTTTGTTTGTTAATCTGGGTAAACTCTTGGTAGTAGATAGAATTGCAGTGTCAACCTGTTAATTTACTTTTATTTCTTCAAGGAATCTCCATACTTCATTCCATAGAGACTGTACTAGTTTGCAGTCCCACCAATAGTGCATGAGAGTTCCCTACTCTCCATACCCATGCCATAACCTATTTCTTTGGGACCTTGTGATGTGCACCACTTTCTCTGGGGTTAGGCGATATCTCAAAGCTGTTTTGATTTGCATTTTTCTGATACTTAGGTATGACAAGCATTTTTTCATGTGTTTATTAGCCATTTTCCGTCCTCATAAGAAACGTTTCTATTCATGTCTTTTGCCCTAACTGTTAATCTTGTCAAAAACAACACCTTCACAGAAACATCCAGAATAATATTTGAACAAATGCCAGGGCACTGTGGCCAAGCCAGGTTGATACCTAAAATTAACCATCACAATGTATATAGCCTTTCATCTCCTTTTCCTTCAGAAACTCCATTTAAATGGCAGTAAGTTAATTCTGAGATATTTAAACTTAAAAGGGGAATGAGAACAGAAAGAATATGAAATCAGGAAGACATAAAGGGCATATAATGGTAGTGAATCACTGAGCAGAGTAGAGGAAATTACAAGCTAAAATCCCTGGGGTGATATTGACAAGAAACAAGCCAGTTCACCCTGCAGAGCCCCAAGAAAATTGACCTATACTGACTCTATACACAAGGGAGCTGATTCCCCACACTGCCTCTTCAGACAAATAATCTGATCACAGGTGCATGGTTCATCCTCTGTAGCACTCTGTAGTCCAGATGTAAGGCACACAGCATACAGCGCAGGCATAAAATCATGGGCATTCGAGTCTGCATTCTGAATTGCGCGAGTATTCCCTTCTTATCACACCTGCTCCCAGAACACTGAGAGCTAGAAATATGCTCTACAAGTAAAATATTGAAGGAGTCTTTGCAGAGAAAAAAACAAAATCATTCAAGAGAGCAGATCTCTGATCATTGATATTTGGGAGTCCCCTGATGGAAAGTTATGCTGCGTGAGATCTAAATCTTCCTCTCATGAGACAGAAAGTAAATGGATAATGCCTAACCTTTACAAATCATGAAATGAAATATCATTGAGAATGTTCATTAGGAGAAAGAACAAGAAGCCTAGAGAGAGGTCCTTTCGGGGAGGAAAAATTAAGCAATGAGTAAGAATATGTTTAAGTTTTTTAGTCTTAAGGAGCATATCATTAAAGGACACTGAAATCTCAATCATTACAATAACCCCCTAACTAGTCTTTCATCTTAACTCTATACCGTATCTTCAGTGAGAAGCCAGAGCTCATTAAAAACATAAGCAGTGGGCATCAATTTCTAATACTGATTCCCCAGCTCTCCCAATAAAAGCTGAAGTCCTTACAAACTGCTCCTCCCATCAAACTCCTGTTTGCAATCTGGGTTTGGTGCCTCTCTGTTCTCTTCTTACTCTCCTCCCTAGCTCCAGCATGTACCACCTACAGGCAATTTTAAAAACATGCCTGCTGGCTCGGTGCCTGTAGCTCAGTGGTTAGTGCACCAGCCACATGCACCGGGGCAGGTGGGCTCGAACCCGGCCAGGGCCTGCTAAGCAGCAATGACAACAATAACAACAACAACAAAATAGCTGGGCTCTGGGGCAGGTGCCTGTAGTTCCAGCTACTTGGGGTGCTGAGGCAAGAGAATTGCTTGAGTCCAAGAGGTTGAGGTTGCTATGAGCTGTGACCTTACAGCACTCTACCAGGGGTGACTTAGTGAGACTCTGTCTAAGAAAGAAAGAAAGAAAGAGAGAGGAGAGAGAAAGAAAAAACATGCCTGAAACACTCCTTCCTGAACACCTTTTTACTACCTTTTCTAAACTTGTTGAAAAATTCTCTTTGTAGATAACTTCCTAGCTTTCTTACTCCCTTCAAATATTTGTCCCATTTTCCAGTCTGCCTTGACCATTCTATTTAAAACCACATGTATTGCCCCCTGCTCCATTCCCTAAAGTTCTTATCTTTGTCCTTCATTTCATTTTCTTTTAAGATTTTACAACCTTAGCATCTAAGTGCCAGCTGGAATATAAGCTCCATCATGATAGGAATATTTATTTATTTTTATTATTTAGTTTCCCAGTATCCAGAAAAGGTGCCTGACTCGTTGTGGGAACTCAATTGTTCACCAAAAAATTAAATACATTTAACATTTTAATCTATGTTCATGTGATGCATTATTTTTATTTTAAGAATTTTTTAAAGGAAGAAAAAATTAAAAAGTTAAAAATGACGTTACTATGGTATATAATCAAGAATTAAGTATGACTCTAGATGTACCATTTACAATTATGTACACACAATAAAATTAGGGCTGTTACGTAGCAGCCCTTGAACTTCTCACTAATTGAGAATTGTTTAACTCTTTATACAAAAGTGACTAACGGGATGTATTCTTATTTTACGTTCTTCCTTAGCCATTCACAATATTGTTTCGATACAATTTAATCTACAGCAAGATTGCTTCTTTGAGTTAGAACTTTCTATTAATTCACATAAGTATCAATCTCCTACCTACCATTAATTGAAATGCATATTTAAATTATAGTCTTTTTCAATTGTATGTCAATTTATCAATCTCTGTTATTGATTTATTATCAATTACTTGATGCAGTACTATACTAAAAAAACAAACAAAAAAATTATGGGCCTTCAGAAAGGAAGGGAAAACTTAGTACAAGCAGATGTCAGAAAAAGAATCTTCTTCTTTCCAGGCTGTGATTCCCCTCCGTGAATGCCAGCTCTGAACTACGGGTTTCTACTTTGAGGTACAACAGTGAAATGGGGAATATCGTCTTCCTTGAGTTGCGGCATTCAGTGATTTCTAAGTCTGAATCCCCCTGAAGTTATTACCTCTATAATGTTTCCCGCATCACACTGTGAAACGTATCCTTCTGTGGTGTAGTCCAGAAATTCAAGATTAATCACCAGATGTGGATTCCACAATTGTTGTTTCATCCCTTAGTTGGAAAATAGGCATGTTTTCTTTCTAGCCTCATATCCCTTTCAGGAAGGAGGGGTCTACGGCTTGGAAACATGATAGGTTTTGGAGTCAATTCTCCAAACACTGAAACAACATGAGTAAGAAACCTGGCAGGGGCTTCCAAATTCATCTTTTAGAAGGACAGGAAGTATTAGACTCTAGAGAAAATAAATAGCAGCTATAGAATATATGGAGGACTCTAGGTTGGATTAGAAATGTCAGAAATAACTAAGGTGCTCATTTAAGGTAGACTAAGGGAAAATAAAATGATTTGAGTTGTTTGTCTTGGCTGAAAGCACTTTAAATGGAGAAAGGCAACTTCTGCACTTATTTATAAGCTTAGGTAAAGAACTAAATTGAATTTCATTGGGTTCGGTGCTAGTGCTTTCCATAAACTTAGCCTATATTTTATTGTATTCCATTCTAAGACCATCTTCTGACCAAATGAACTTTTCCAGAATAAAATATTTCAGAGTAGTGTCAGCTCTGCCTTTCTCTAGAAGATGTCTATTCCTGTTCACTACTGTAATAAATAGATAGCATTCTTTACCTACTCCCTGGAAACAGGATCACTCTACTAAGCCTCATGATAATAATTTCATTTACTGCACCTACATGTGCTATACACTATAGATACATTTTATCCTTTAAGCTTCTCAAACATTTTGGGAAAGATGCAATGTTTTCTGCAGTTTATTAATGAAGATCATAAAGGTTATGGGACCTGCCTGTGGCAAGAAAACTTGTTTGAGGCAAATCTAATGTCCAAGGTCAGGATTGTTTCATTAGTGGTGATCAGTACTTGAGAGTAAGACTTAACCACCCACGCATGTACATCAGTCTCCCATGTGATTTTTTCCAAAACACATAGCTCAAGTAACACCACGGATATAGCTCAGAATAGGACAGTTGTACTTTGGAAAAGCTATGTGTGTGGCTAAAACGCTCACATCTAGGAGAAAAATCCACATCTCATCCCTCCACTGTCCCGTTCACAAATGTGTGTGGCTACAATGCTCACATCTAGGAGAAAAACCCACGTCTCATCCCTCCACTGTCCCGTTCACAAATAATAATGAGGGCAGCTCTCTAAACCCTGTGCAGCCCTGTAGCACACATGAGAAGGCCACCAACCAGGGCTCTGCCCGTGGTGTCGTTATTTGGCACCTAATAAGTGTAACTTAAGGAAGCCATTTCCTTTAGCACTGAGGAGTGGGAAAGTCCAAATGTTGGGACAAAGTTTTATTTACTCTATCCAAGGAGAGAACCAACAGGCCAAGGCAAAAAGAAAGATAGGAAGTCATTTTCTTGGCTAAAGCTTTAGGAGATCAGAAAATACTAGTATAAGGGAAAAACCAGAAGAACTTTACCTTTCACCTTTCAGGGTTATTGGCTGGGCCTGAGAATTAAATTTATATGAGACAGATTAACAGGAGAAAAACATATGTATTTATATAAGTTTCACGTGACACAACAGCCCTCACAAAAAAATGAAGACCCTGAAATGTGGCAAAATGTGTGTCCATCTTGTAGGTAGAAAAAAAGAGGGACAATTGTTAGAAAGTAACTAAACTAAGTGAGGAGACTAAGGGAGTCAGGAATTATGTTAACGAGGTTGATTTGTACAAAATCTCTTCAGTCTTGCCCTTGATGATAAAAATATTACTTTTCTGTAGGATAAGGAGGACATCTTTCTTATGTGAATTTCATCTTCAGATTTTAAGAAAAGAAAAATCAGAATGGTTTTCTTACAGCTGCTGTTTTTCAAGTGCTTTTAGCTCAAAATAATCCTATGAAAATTGGCTTATTTGGGGGTGGCATATTCTGTTAGCCTTGACTAGTCTGGTAGTTTCTTCCTGAGACTGTAGCTGTTAATTAAATTGGCCCAGGGTGGCTTAAATAATATGATCCAGGACAGCTGCCAATACCTTGAGCACTGGGGAAGGGACGCCAGTAGAAGGTACCAAATGATCACAGTGTGCACCATGGAGTAGAAATCTCCAGGGGTGTACCTCTCACTGCAAAGGAATGGTATGAAAAATTGCATCGGCAAAAGGCACTGGGTAGTCCCGAGTAGTTTCTCCCAGAGCAAACAATTCCAAGCAGGGGCTGTTATGTATTTATTCATTTATTAAACAAACACATATGAAGTATTTTCTCTGTGCTTGTACTTGGTCTTAGGTTACCAAGTTGATTAATCAGCCTGGTTTGGGGGGAGAAGTAATGAAGGGAGTGAAAAAAAGTCTTCCAATAAACGAATGTGGCCATCTTTTGAATTGCTGATAATTCATCTCGCACTTGGTTCTGCTCATTCCTGGAAGTGGGAGATTAATTAGGAAACAACAAAATAGTGCTCACTCCCATCCAAGATGGAGGATAAATCTTCTTGCCTTTCAAAGCTGAGATATATTATTTTATGTCCTTAAAGGTTAAGGCCTTTTTATGATGATGAATCAAGCTTTGGGGGGATGAATTATCATATCCAATTCAGGGGAAGGGAAGGAACCAAATTAGGGAAGAAATGTGCTGGACCCTAGACTTTAAATGTGTGAACTCAATTCTGATGAGAGGCCAGAGAGTCTGGCAGGAGTCTCAAGAAGAACTCCTGCCCAGGAGCTAGATGATAGCTTGGGGGTGGCTCACCACGTGACAATGGCCTCACCACAGGTGATCCTGTCACTTGAGATGAAACACTGCCTTGGTCATGACAAGTTCCCTAAACACCTGGAGAAACTGGTTCCAGGCAAAAAGAATCACAAACTCTGGGTAAGAGAGAGGAGTCTTTGTACCTCTGTTTTAGGGCCAAATTAAGTAGTAAAAGAACCAATGAAAAAAGAATGATATAAGTCCAATAATCAATAATTAGGTAGTAAAAGAACCAATGAAAAAAGAATGATATAAGTCCAATAATCAATAATTCTTAAAGATCACTTACCTCTACGATAGTGTTTCTTGGTCAGTTCAGAGTGCAAGAGAAAAACACTAAAGAATAGGTGGCTTAAACCACAGAAATGAAAGTTCTCCCAGCTCCAGAGATCAAGGTGCCAACCGGTTTGGTTACTGGCAAGGATTCCTTTGTCTTGTAGACATTACCTTCTCACTGTGCCCTCACATGACAGAGAAAATGACAGAGAAAGAGAAAGAGAGGGAGTGCACATCATGTGTTTCTTCTTATAGGGACACTACTACCATTGGGACAGGACCCCACCCTTGTGATCTCATCCAATCTTTATCACCTATTCCCAGGCCCTATCTCCAGTCAGAGTAACATTAGGGTTTAGGTCTTCAACACATGAGTTTGAGGGGAAGACTAGATTCAATCCATAATAATGAGTCTGTGAATGTGTCTCAAATTTCTGTGGTCTAGGGTCACAATGTTGTTTCTGCTTTCAAATTTCTAGTTAGCTAAAGCAAATACAATTTATAAGGACAAAATTACCTCAAAATTATATTTAACAATCCAATAAATCTTATGTGAAATAAATTTTAGTTTCTTAAGTGTTTCCCCCCAAACAGGACTCATGCTAGTAAAGAATATGTTTTGGGAATTCATGATAATGTTTCTGTTTTCTAATGCAAGAATCCTGCATGCTGCTCAAATTGAAAATGCTAATGTCACATGTTTGATGAAGACATCCCAGCCCTTAGCTCATCTGTGAGAATGTGTGTGATTGCTGCATCTTCCACTTAACGTTCAAACCTTGGAGTTCACAGTTCAGAAAAGTCACCTGTCCAGCCAGGAAGCCACTTCAGAGGGTTTAATTCATAAATATTTCAACTTTTTGGATTATAATTATTCAACAATTTCTTTTATGTTTGTCCAACAACTCCCTGTGTATTCAATTTATCTGAAATAAGAATGAACTCTTGATTCCTATCATGTTTGTTATTCTAATAACATTATTAAAAATTGTTTAACACAGAACATTCTGAGATATAATTCATTAGAAGGTGCTTAACATCTGGCCACACCAGCCAATTTACAGCAGGCAGCAATGAAAAATATAAACAGTAGGCACAGCAAGGCATAGGATATAAAAAAAAAGAGATGTTAAGATTATTTCAGTTCATTGAAGCTGCACTAAATAGGTTGTACTTTATCTTGTTCGAATTGGGAAATCACTGAAAAGTGGAAAATTGTTAATTGTTTTGTTTTAAATATGATTCCAGAAGATTTGAAAGGATATGTGTACGCAGGTGATGAGTCATAAGGGTGCGGAGCTGAACTGCTCCAGATGTAGCTGGAGTATGAACCAGGGCAGCAGCATCAGTGCAAATTTTTTTAAAAAGCAGGATTCAGTTGTAACTATCTGGGAAATATGAATGAAGAACCCAACACAAGTATTTTAAATTCTCGGTATCAATATATCACTTTAGGCAAATACTGGTTAGACTTGCTGAGACATTGAAATAATGGAGAATATTGTTGGTACTCTTCAAGATAACTGTAATGAGCCTGTCATTATCATTTAAATACAGAATGATGACTCTGTTTTATTTCCTGCTATCTACCATGCGAAGCACTATGTACTTGACACTTGTTATTCTATTTGATTTATAAAATTTTCATAATCAATTGGCAATTAAATGTTAAATATTACAATCTGGAAATCAACTTGGTGCAAGTCTACTGTTTATTCACTACATAATAATTTTTCCAGATTTCCAGCTAATCTAAAGTCTAGAAACATATACCTTCAAAATGGAAGGTTATCGCACTAAGCCACTAGCAAAATCTACTAGTAAAATAATTTTTATGCATAATTCATTCAACTTAAAGTACTAAACATAGACTATATATGTTATTAAAAATAAAGCTGTCTTTAAGAAGAACTCCTAGAAGAGTGAATATTTTACTTTCAAAAGCAGTGTTCTTGTTTTAGTCGTAGTTATACCACACAGATGTGTTAAGCATTCAAATCAGAAGTTAATGCAACCAAGGCCAGGCATGGCAGCTCTAGTCTGTATCCTGGCACTCTGGAAGGCTGAGGCTGGAGGATCACTTCACCCCAGGAGTCTGCAGTGGCAGGGAGCTATGATGATGCCTCTAGTTGGGGCAACAGAGTGATACTCTGTCTCAGAAAAAAAGAAAAAGAAAAGAAAGAAGAAAAGATATGCCAATAAGAAAGAGAGGCCTAGACTTGGTTCTGGGAAGGTACTAATATAGATCACAGATTTTAAAAAAGAGTTTTGGGTAGAAGCAGAATATAAATGACAGTGATTTAAACCACAGATTTAAAAATCATCCAGGACATTTTCTTGCCTCATCTTTTCTCTGTCGGTCAACTTTTTCCCCTCAGGCCACATTTTTCAGCCAACTGAAAGCAAGGGACTCTGACAGATTCACCTTCATATTTTCTGTGTATCACGATCACTGAGAGAAAAGTTTAAGTAAATGCACAGACAAAAAAACAGGGGCAAACTTAGATATGGCTTGCCAGGAGGATGAATTACTCTCCATGACCAGGCCAAGCAGATCATGTTTTCAGCTTTGTATCTGGGGTGATAGGACACCATGACTGTCAGCACAGTAAGACTTTGACTAGGACGGGGGTGTGGAGGGGGAGGAGTGGTTTCTCAAATGAAAAGCTGGTAGGGATGATGTTGGCTTTGGACAAAATGCTGTATACTGAACAATTAACATAATTGGGGTCTACTAAGTTATACTGAATTATCAATCCTTTCATAAAAATGCAGAAAACATATTAGTCCTTTACAAGAGCTTAGTAAATATAATTAATGTGAATTGAAGTTAAAAATTTTGGACATATGCACTGAATATATCCATTATTAAACAATTAGAATAGTAATTTGGAAATTATGGTCTTAAAGACGATTATTGTTGAAAGCATATTAAAAATAGATCTGGAGACAGGTGTGGTGGCTCATGCCTGTAATTCCAGCACTTTGTAAGGCCAAGGCAGAAGGGTCACTTGAGGCTAGGAGATCAAGACCAGCAAGTGGAAACACAGCAAAATCCTACCTCTACCCCTACCCCCAAAAGTGTGGTTTTTCAATGAATTGAGCATACTGGCAGATGCCTCCAACCCCAGCTACTCAGTAGGATCATTTGAGCCCAGGAATTTGAGATTGTAGTGAGCTAATGATTACTCCACTGTGCTCTAGCCTAGCTGACAACAAAAAATAGATCTGAAGTATTTAAAAACTGGTGCTATAATAAATACCTTTCTGAAAAAAATTAAAGTAAATTCTTTTTATAGCTTTCAGTAGCTGAAAATAAATCAAATATATAAATCTTAAAATCATAAAAATGCTAAGTAATCCATGGAAGTGTAGAAAGTTATATTGGTGAAGATTTTTAAAAGCACAAAACCCAAAAGAAAGATAAATTTGACTAACTGTACGTTAATTTAGGTGTGCATTGACAAAAATTCCAAAAGCAAAGCTAAAAGCCAAAGAGCTTGATTTCTGTAAGAGATATAGAGCATCACACAGAATAAGAGGAAAGTCCATTAACCCAGCAGGAACAAGCCTGGGCAAATGACAGGAAGGAAGGAAAGAAAAAGAGGAAGAAAAATTCAAATTACTTTTGAATATATGAATAAATTCTCAACTTCACTCACCACAAGAGCTATGTGAATTCAAACCAGGATTGTTTTATTTTTAATTTGCTGTTAAGCAGATGAAAGTAATATTCAGTAAAATTCTGTGATAGCAAACACATAGAGAAACAAGACTTTCAGACATAGATATAAATTAAAACCGCCTCTATGAAGTTGGAAACATCAATTAAAATATGAAATAAACATGCCCTTTGAATGGTCGATTCCATTTCTGAAGATTCCAACTGTCAAATAGTGTGTTTGAAAACCAGCACTTCTCCCAGGGATGTGCATTGTACTCCTACTTGGAATGGAAAAGAGTTCAGGGGCCTTCAACAAATGGTATTGCAGTCCATTTAGGCAGCTGCAACAAAACTCATGAACTGGATTGCTCATAAACAACCGAAATTTATTTCTTGGGCTCTGTAAGCTCAGGTCTAGATGTGATGTCTAGTGAGGTCCTACTTCCCAGTTCATAGAGGGCCAGCTTCACTCTGTAACCTCATGTGGTGGGAATGGAGAGAGATCTCTCAGGAATCTCTTTTCTAAGGGCACTGTATCCATTCATGAGGCTTAGGCCTCATTACCTAATTACTCCTCATATACCCCACCTCCAAATACCATCATTTTGGGAATTAGGTTTCAGCATATGAATTTTGGGAGTACACAGGTATTGTGTCCCTAACAGGTGTGATTATGATTTGACAGTAAAACGAGACATGCAGTACAATATAGACGCAAAAATAATTTAAAAAAACTTAAAGCCTGAGTAAACCCTTTATGTATTGATAGGAAATGACTTTATTGAAATTTTTTTTAAAAGCAAGCTGCATGAATCATGCCAGTTTTCTATTGTTGCTTCTGTAACAAACACAAACTTGGAGACTTAAAAAATAATACAAATGCAATCTGTGAGTCAGATGTTTCACACAGGACTCACCAAGGTAACTCCTAGTGTTTTCAGGGTGTCATGTTTTCTTGGAGACCTAGGAGAGAATCTATTTCCTTGCCTTTTCCAGCTTCAAAAAGCCACTTACATTCCTTGGCTCATGGCAGCTCCCTCTCTACTTCATAAAAGGCAGTGACATCACCCCCCTCTCTTACTCTCCTTCTACAGATGTACTTCTCCCTAATCACCTCTTCCGTTCTCCACCATGAAGTATTTGTGATCAGACTTTAACCACATCTCTAAAGTCCCTCTCTCCACATAAGTTACCATATCACAGGTTTTAAGGATCAGAACATGAACATCTTTGAGGGCTATTATTCTGTCTACCATATCACACATTTCTATGAATAGGATAAAAATGATTCTTTCAAAATGAAATGAGACTATATATGTATGTGTATATCATATACAACCTTTCCTTATGTTTTCTTTGGTGCCTTTTGAACTTAGAATCATTTAAGTATCATACAAAACTTTTAAAGGATAAAATAAAGTTTCTTTGAAAATATAAAATCAAGATAAATGTAGATTGATTTCATTCCAGTCAGGAGCTGTGAGGCCTACTATTTGATGAATAATACATGTAGCTTAGTTAATACCCCAGGGGCCGTGTGGAAGAGCACCCACGGGGAGAGAAAGAAGGAAGTGGGCTAGAATGTGGCCACCAACACAGGGCAGGAATGGCAGGCTTGCCTCTGATCTCTTCCTGCTGCTAAGGTCTCTGTATTTTATGTCAGCAATTCTACAAGTGCCCGTAGTGAATCTTGCAGTACCACCAGCCACACGAGAGAAACTAAAAGGAGTACAAAAAATTCTGCTGCTTCTATTAACATTATCTCTTTCCTGGTGATCATGAAAGACAGAACACAGAGGCCAATTAGCAAGATTCGTCCCTCTCTCAAGTTTTTATACTTCTAACTATGACTTGAGGACATGAAATTTGCTATAGGAGGATAAATACCAGTGATACAGAAGCAAACTTTTTTCTTACGGGAATTTAATTAATTAAAAATAACTGGAGATATTTTTTAAATGAAGACTATAGTCTCATCCTATAAATCCTAACATACCCATATAAGAAAGAAAAACACAATTAAATTCAAGTGGAGGGGGAGAAGAGGGAGGATGGAAGGGGGAGGGGGTCTGGTAAGCTCTCACCTAATGGGTGCAATGTAGGTGTATATGGTACTCCTCCTGGGTGAAAGGAGAAACTACAATTTGAACTTTTTCCTGACAAATGCAAACAATATAACCTAATCATTTGTCCCTATCTATGAATCTGTAATTTTTTTTAAGAGAAAAAAAAGGAAACGACAAATAATTAAATAGAAAATGGGGTAAAAATGTCAACAGGAAACTTACAGATGCCAATTCCTAAATGGCTTAAAAACACACAAAAGTCTTAGGCACACTTTCAGTGAAAATTAAACACACATCAATGTCAAAAGGTATCATCTTACACTTAACATTGGTAACTTTTAAAATTTGACCCTGCTAAGTATTGACATGGATTTTTAAAACCTTTAACTTTGCAGTGCAATTTGGCAAAAATTACTAAAGGTGAGCACACTCTAGGACATAGAAATTCTAACACCATCTATACTCTAATGAAACCGTGACTTGTCTACAGAAAACAAAACTGTTCATAACAGCACAGACTTTTATAGGAAAATAATATAAACAATGTAAATGATCATCAGGCAGGAAATAAAGAGATGTGTTATAATATGGTCTCTGAAGAAGTACTGCACCACAATCAAAATGCATCATGGTGGATTAATCTCACAAATAATAACAGAGTAAAAGCAATCTGCAGAAGACTACATACAGCGTGATGCTCACGTATTACATTTTAAAAATATGAAATAACATGCTGTCAAGCTTTGTATTAAAAGATGGACATAGGTCAGGCGGTGCCTGTGGCTCAGTCGGTAGGGCACTGGCCCCATATACTGAGTGTGGTGGATTTGAACCCGGCCAGCCAAATTGCAACAATAACAGCAATAAAAATAGCCAGGAGTTGTGGTGGGTGCCTGTAGTCTCAGCTACTTGGGAGGTTGAGGCAAGAGAATCGCCTAAGCCCAGGAATGGAGGTTGCTGTGAGCTGTGACACGATGGCACTCTACCAAGGGCGACAAAGTGAGACTCTGTCTCTAAAAAAAAAAAAAAAGATCAATAAGGGTTATATCCAAAAATTCAAACTGTTTGGTGGTCTTGAGTATTCTTATATTATTACTAATATATAATTCATTTTACATGTTAAAAAACACAAAGACTGCTTGTGTTATTATACAAAGCTTCAAGTAACATTTTGATTTTAGTAAAAATCTAATGGAGCAAAATCTGCTCACTAGAAAGCAAATGTATTGAGATATACTGTATGTTTCAGTAAGAGAAAAATCACAAAAACTTGACTTACTAAAGACCAAGAAAGCAGTTTGTGTCTCTAATGTTACTGAACAGATAATTTAAGGAAAGATGGTGAGTTCCTAATCTTTACAAGGTCAAGCTCCTAATTTTTTCCTCTACCATCCTAAAAACGTGTCTTCCTCTTCTTGACCTAGGTTGGCTGCTCCAGCTTCAGTCATTACATCTCTATTTCAGCCCATTATGAGAAGGAAAAGAACACAAAAGCATACAGTTTCCCTCAATGTGAACGCAAAAGAAATTTGAGCATACTACTTCAGCTTGTATCCTATTGGCCAGAACTATCACCTGGTTATGCCTAATTACAAGGTGAAGAAATGGGGTATTCATTTTTAAAAATGACAAGGCAGGGTGTAGTGGCTCATGCCTGTAATCCTAGCAGTCTGGAAAGCCAAGATGAGTGGATTGCTAGAGCTCAGGAGATGGAGACCAGCCTGATCAAGAAGAAGACCCTGTCTTTATGAAAAATAAAAAAACTAGCCAGGCATGGTAGTGGGCACCTATAGTGTGAGCTATTCAGAGGCTGAACTCAGAGAGTCACTTGAGCTCAAGAATTTCAGGTTGCTGTGAGCTGAGATGCTGTGACACCCAAAGAGGACAGAGCAAAACTGTATCTCAAAAAAAAAAAAAAAAAAAAGAAAGAAAGAAAGAAAGAAAGGCAAAACAATTAAATAGAAAACTAGGCAAATTTCTATTCAAGGTAGCTATGTACATTTTTCTCAAAGGTTGATTGCTCTTGTTCATATGTGTGTTATAAAAAGATTTATTATTATTATTGGACAAAAGAATATTTGAGGGTATTGCTGATCTGCTTATTGATTTTAGCACCAGGAAAATGTGATTTTTAATGTAATCTGTTGCAAATGCATAATACATTTTAAATACATAATATATAGCACATTTCCATCTTCATGTTAAATATTTATTATTCTTTGAGACAAATTTACAGTCAACTTCCAGAGCCTTCCAAACCCAGCCCTCCTCACTAATCCACACATAAATTGATCAATCACATATATTTTAGGATTCCATTCCTGCATCATATTTTAGATGATATAGCTCTGTACCTAGTAAAATACATAAATACAAGTCAGAAAAATAATTATAGTATTCTATAAAAGTTTGACATCTTTTTCAACATTAGAAACACATTAACACTTTCTAACATCTGTGTAACATGTGTGAAAGGTGAAGAACATGCTAGTTTCTCTTCCACAGTTACATTTGTGTAAGTTTGATCTATATAGTTTGATTTTTAGCACATAATATTTATCCAATGTGTATTTTCTTTATCAATGTGAAGCAAACATCTTTGTTTCTCTTAATGCATTTTGCCTCGAATTAAATTTTTTCATAAATTACAGTCACTGCCTGTGCACTCAGTTTACAGGTTTCTTATTAATCTTTTCACATTTTTAAATTTCCAAACCTCTAATTTTTCTAGATGTGTTTCTTTAAAAAATGCTTATAACTGGGGTAGTGCCTGTGGCTCTGTGAGTAGGGCGCCAGCCCCACATACCAAGGGCGGTAGGTTCGAACCCGGCCTCGGCCAAACTGCAACAGAAAATAGCTGGGCATTGTGGTACGCACCTGTAGTCCCAGCTACTCGGGAGGCTGAGGCAAGAGAATCACTTAAGCCCAAGAGTTAGAGGTTGCTGTGAGCTGTGACACTACAGCACTCTACTCAGGGCAATAAAGTGAGACCCTATCTCTAAAAAAATGCTTCTAACTGAATGTTATTTTTTAATATGGAAATATTTTCATTTATATATTTCTACTATTTCCACTTGTGTGGCTGGTTATTTTTCTGTCACCTGATTTCATTTCTTACTGCTTTATTTCTCTGCTCTCTTTCACTATATGAACCATGGTTTGAGTCCATAGTGATTTGGGATTCATGCATTTGTAATCATCAAAAGATTTCCTTTGTTTCTTAAAAACTTTATCCAAGGCAGACTTCTCAAGTCAGTAAATACTCAGTTACTTTTGTCTATTGTCTATATAAGACTATAAAGCTAGGTACCTGAATTTTTATCGCCTTTCTGCCTCCTACTTTCCCCCCTTTCATAACAGTCTTTGAAGGAACAACCTAATCATTTGTACACAAATAATTGCTCTTACATTATATTAAATTATACATTTAATTTTAGTGATTTCCTTTTTATGTAACTATAATTACAGCAATTATTTTAACCTTATGTTTCATGAGTTTCAATATCCTCCATCTGCCCAGTGTCTCGCAGTACTGTTTTTCTCATGTTTTTATTCTCGGTTCATGATTTTGTTGGCTGAAATAAGTTTTTCCAAGGTCACTGAAGGCATATATTTCTAAAATACTTTATGTCTAAGATTGTCTTCTATTTCTCCCTTACATGAAAGCAATTCACAAGAATATAAAATTCTCTGTCCATAATCTTTTCATCATGAATTTATACTAGTCTATGGTTCTGAACCGTTTTGGGTTTAAAACATCTCTAAGAATTCAATGAAAGGAGCTCTACATAGAAAACAAGTACTCATCTATTTAAAATAGTAACAGAATTATGCATGGGCTTTTGAAAATTCAATAATTGCCTGAAGTCCATGCATTAATCTTCAAGTTAAGAATTTTTTAAGAAGATACTTTTGAGGTACATGCGAAAATAATCTTTCAACCTCGTTATGTGAAATACATTATCTCCCTAAATATTTACTTGCCAGACTTTCTTTTCATCATAATGCAGATTTTTTCCTTGCTTATGTTGAGTTGCAGTTACCATTTGGTTTGCTTGCTTGCTATTAATTCCTAGTGCCCTGGGCTGACCAACTTACATGAACCATGGTAATGTCTCTCTTGCCTTCGGATTTTAAGCCCGATTCTACTAAGGAAGGCACAGTGCTCATGACCTGCCAGGCACTCTTCTATGTATATATTAATTTAATCCTCACAGCCCCTTACATAAGTACTACTATATTATTTTAGTCATTTGCCCCTAAAAAACATGAAACACAAAGGTTACAGAGTTGTTGAATAGTAAAGCCTAGAATGTGGGCATGTGTAGGGAGTCATTCTTCTACCTATCTCACATACTAAGGATAACGTGCAAAGTACTTGGCTTGGTGACTGATTAGGTAAGAAAAGAGGGGAGAAAATGAGTCAAGGAGGACTCCTGGGTTTCTTGCTTATAGGTCAGCAGGTTATTATAACTGTCTAAAAGGCTATACGTAGAGCTATGAGCAAAGGCTGTGGTGTGTCACAGTAAGAAACAACTGTCTCTGAAAATTGCAAAATGTTTCCCAGAAAAGATGTAAACATTTCTAGGTCTTGAAGAGTCACTGAACGTTTACCAGGCAAAAAAGGCAGGGGTTGGAGGGGAGGCAGGGGGAGGTGGGCATGCATTAGAAATCAACAGGGTAATGCAAAGGATTGTAATGCAAGGTGTCAGTTCCCTACATAGTTGTAATTTTCTGTTTAATCTGTTATCCGTGAGCTATGTTAAAATGGAATTTAGTTGAATCTTAAATTCAAACTCAAAGCAAGCAGTAATCTATTCCAGGAACTATGAGACTAACATTACACATTCCATATGCTCAATTTCACTACAAATGAGCAGCTTTATGACCTGACTCCCTTGAGAGTCTTCAAATAGAGATTTAATTAGAAAGCATTAGAGAAACCCATCCTGAAATAACAAAGGCAGTGGTAGCCAGGGGAAGGCATTCTCCTGGTGAGAAGCTGGAGGATAAACTGCAGGTACTATTAAGTAAATGGACAAATGAGAAAGTGCCCTCCAAGGGCAGTAATCTTGCAACACCACAAGATGTACTGGAATATGAAAACTTACCTTAGCATGATGAATATTTTTAAGATTAGTTTTACTTATTAAAATAGTTTGTATTAGTTTTTGTAGTACGCATGGAAATATATCAGAAAGAAGATTGTAGAAGATATGAGACAACCGAAGGGAGCTCTGTGACAATGATGAGTGCTCCTTCTGTACTTATAGGTACTTTATTACCATTTTATAATTACATTTAAAATTAAATCATCCATGTTTAGAATTATTCATAAATGTAATCTAAGTTTTTTGATTGATAAATGGGTGATACAGATATTGATGATTTGAACCTTATTTTATTTATTTATCTATTTTTAGACAGAGTCTCTTTTTGTCACCCTCAGTAGAGTGCTATGCTGTCACAGCTCACAGCAACCTCAAACTCTTGGGCCTAAGTGATTCTCTTGCCTCAGCCTCGCAAGTAGCTGCAACTATAGGCACCCACCACAACATCTGGCAATTTTTTTTGGGGGGGAAGGGGGCTTGTAGTTGTCGTTGTTTAGCAGGCCCAGGCTGGATTCAAACCCACCAGTGTATGTGGCTGGCACCCTAGCCTCTGAGCTACAGGAACTAAGCCTTTATCCTTATTTTATTATTAGTGATAAAAATTTGCAAGCTATATGATGTCTTCACAGCTAAATGTGTAAACAGCTCTAAATGCATACATACATGAAGCTATAATTACTATCTATTACAAAATTGTAGATAGTTTCTATTTCAGGAAAAACTCACTTTTATCTAATACTATAAATGGGAGATAATTAATTGTTTAAATCACTTATCTTTGTTTGTAGGGTGAAACTTATTTGTCAGTCATACCATTGCTAACCCTTGCACTAAATAGTTCTTGCCAAGAGTGAATGTTTAAGGTCGACCAGGCTACATTTGAAGTGAAAGTGTTTCTCACACACTGATCAATCAGTAAAAATTAGTGTTTGATAGGAGAGCTAATAAAGTCCATGGGATACAAAGGAAAACTTGCAGTAGGGGAAAGTGGTTCTTAACATAGGTGATCATAATGAAAAGCAAAGAAAGTAGAGAAAGAGGAAGAGGGGGAGCAGTAGTACATACACACTCTCCTCTACATATAGAACCCGTTAAATAATTAGGAGCTATAGTTGACACTTCCATATTAAGCAAATACTTACGCACCTGCTATTCACCAGGCACTGTGGATGCAGCAGTGAGCACATGTCCCTGCCTTCAGACTGCTATATTCTAGTGCAGGTAAACAGGCAAAAAAAGAAGGAAATGAATAATATAAAAAAAATAAAGCAAGATAAGGGTCATCAAGGTGGAAGTGCTTTCTGATAAGGGGCCATAGAAGCAAAGACATGAAGTTGTAATAACCACCCACAAGGGTGTGTGATGAAAGAGCATTCTAGACAGAGAGAGTAGCTAGTGTAAGGATGCTGAGGGCTGCAGTGATCCAGAAAGAAGAAGAAAGCTAGAGTGCTGAGCAGAATCAGTGAGCAGAAAAGGGTAAGAGTGAGGTTACAGTTTATGGGAGGCCCTACTGTGTAGGATCCTGAGACTGAGAACTTCAGACACCTGCCATGTAGTCCTGTGCCCCTGGCCAAGTGTAGTTTGAAATGTGACTCGCATGACTGAATTTTTAACTATATTTTATTTACATTAATTTTATATTTATACATTGAGATTTTCTTTAGTTACTGGAAAACTTTTAAGTATCTTTCAAACAACTTGGGTACGTGAATGAACTTTTTCAATTGTAAATTTAATGAACAATTAACATGAAGTATTTTCAGTAAAACCTCAGTGTCAAAATCACGTGGGAGGAGTAATATATGCTGTATATCAAAGACTTAGTCCAAAAAAGACTGAAAATATCTCAAGTTTTATATAGACTACAAACTAAAGTGACAATATATGTTCTGATTTTAAGCCATCTTCATTGGCAAAGAATTATTATCAAATGTATGAAAAATGAAAAATGATCCAATTTTGTTGGACAGGCCTATCAGAACACTGTCTTGAAGAATAATTTTGGCGAAATATGGCAGAAAACAAAAACATGAGCTTACCTATTTAACAAGTAATTTTGTATGTAGACTTATATAATACAGAAATAAATACAAAAGAATGCTTAAAAGCTTAATGCAACTTATTTAAAATAGAACCAAAATAAATATCTCCAGATACAGGAAACATTAAACTAATCTTGGTATTTTCATACAATGAAATGCTAGGAAGTCATTAAAACTACAATATGTCAATATGTCAATAGTTCATGGGTAGCCGTGAACTATTAAGTTGGAGAAGCTGATTATCAAACAGCAAGTACATACAACATCATATTATTAGCAATTTTATAAAATATGAATGATATATAAAAACCTTCACATATTGAGTTTCATTTCTACCTATCTTTCAAAAAGATATACATCAAACTTTAATAGTAGTTTCTTATAATTGTCATTAAATAGGCAATTTTTATTTTCTATATATTTTATTCTAAAATTACATACATTTTTGTAGTATAAAGATGTTAAGGCCTCTGTGATAACCAGTAATGTGAAAAACTAAGGGTCCATTCTTATTTTTTTGCCGAGAGACTTTAAGAGTACAATTTGGAGGGAAAAAAAGTATATGTTTTAAAATCATAGATCATTGCTGAAGTTTAATGGGGTCCTTTTAGTCTGGACATGAAATTTTAATAGGTGCCAACACTGGTAATGATCCCATTTTTTATCGTTGAAGGAGATTTAAAACACATTTTGTTAAATAACTTTTAGATCTATGTCAATGAAGTACCCAGGAAACACATCTAAAATGATAATACATAAGCAATGATGTGATAATGTCATATAGGTCATAGAAAAATAAATAACAGGACAAAAATCACAGGTTTTAGTTCAGAGGAAGTCCGTGGCATCCTGACTTTGACCTGAAGTCAGTGGTAAGTTCTGCAAGGCTTGAATAGACTCCGTTTTATTTATAGCCCGTTTTGTTAGCTACGGCTGGCGGTGCTGACTCCAATTTTTAAGTGAGTAAAATATCATTCTAACTTTTTAGTGAAAAATAAAAGAGAAGATTCTATTCAAAATGTGGAGACTATAACTGAAGATTACAGGAGGCGGAAATGATCAGAGAACTGGGAACAGATGTTACAGAGGCCTGCGGGAGGGAGAGAAAAAGCGGGCGCAGTAAAGGGCAAACTGGATGGAGATTGGAGGAGCCCCGCACGCACTGAGGAACCCGACTGTTGCAACGGTGCTAGGATCCTTATAAATACCTGCGAAGACATAAGGGGCAGAGTGCTGAGAGGCTTTGACAGTCTTCTGGAGCCTGAAGCCACCTCAACTAAAGTCACTGAAATAATAAAACCCGGAGATTTTCTTTCCACCTGGAGTCTGCATTTACGTGTCAGCATATTTATAAATTCTCATCCCCTACCCAAGGTTAAAAACCCAGCAATTTTCTGATATGATAATGCAGGAATTAAACAAAATGATATTTTTATTTTCAATAAAGCCTTTCTGTCGTGCTGGTGAGATGGGTTCAGAGGATCACAAATGCAATGATAGGCTTCCCAGGAAAGAAATGTGTCCTTTGTATACACAGAGCTTATACAGTGACCTTCCGTTTAGCACTGACCATGGGACAGTGAGATTGTATATATGAGAATGTATCTTGTTCTTTTTAATTTTCCTTAGGTAAACGCTAATGTCCATCTTCTAGGGAAAATCCTTGGAGACTTTACTTCCGCCCTCTGGAGATCCTTTACTTTTGTAATTGTGTAAGAAAAAATCATTCTTTTTGAAGTACTCCTGATGAGTGAAGCAAACTGTATTCACAATTTAGGACCAGTACAGAACATATGAATCAGACAAAAACTCGTCTTAGTCTATCTCTATACTAAATTATTTTTAAGGTCAACAAATGTGAGAGCATGGGTTCTAGTCAAGCAAGACATTTTAACCTCAGAGACCCCCATCATTTAATTGGAGTCTTGTTTCCAGATATATTTTTAGACTTTTCTATGAGGCAAAGAAGAGGGAAGAAAGAAAAAGCAATAAATCATTGATACTTCTTTAAATTGTTAAAGAATAAACCATAATCATAACATAATATGTTCATCTTATTTGTATGTAAAATGCAAAATAAACTTGGGGTTTAAAAAGTACAATTAATGGTATTTGCTGCAGTTTTATGTTTTAGCATGACGCTGAATAAACCATGTGCAACCCTTACAAACCAGAAAATGCACCAGAAGACGCAGGTACTAAGTTCACTGCAAGATCAGTCAGAGTTTTCAGAAACGCTAAGGAGATGCTTCCATTTTAAGTCGCTAATATTAAAAATTATACCTTTCCTTTCAAGCTCCAATAAGCTGTGGCTCCAATTCTATGGCAGAATAACCTTGTTAGCTGCTTGAGAGAGTCAGGTCGGCGTTTTCACCTCTTCTACTATTAACTTTGGCCTTCACCATGACAACTTAGTGCTGGTTAAAAGGGCTCAAAAGACTTGTTAGCAGAAAATTAAGCTAATGAGTTCTTCATTTTCTATGTTGAAGTAGTTCCTAATCAGTTCTCTCAGCTATGTCCACTCAATCATAATATAGTTTTAAATAGATTGGCCGTCTCACTCGGTAGCAAATGGAAGTTCAAATGAACTCTGTTCTTGTTCAGACCATTAATAACAATAAATCCACTGCAATATTAGAAACGTGGTATAGATCCTTTTACTGGAGAAGTACAATGCATTTCACTTTCATTGAAAAGCGTTATCAGCAAAAGACTTGCTCAGAAGTAGCTAAAAAGCCAATATCATCAACATGGCATTGCTCAATGTAATTATTTTATACATACATCCTCACTAGTTATTACCCAGCTCATATGGTGCCTTAATTTTTAAGGCTGTCAAATATATCCTCAGTGTCAGCTTTACTCAACGTTTTTTCATATGAAATTTTATTACATGGTATAAATCAATCCGTGTAGATTATTTATCCTCCCTTCCTCAGAGTTTCTGATACGATTGTGCAAGCTTATGGTATTTGCATTCTTTTGTGACAGTTGTTATTATCAAGCATTGGTGTATGACAACCCTCCCTTCCTGGCATTCTTTTGCTGTTTCTCAGGGTCTTTAACACAGTGACTTTACTTTGATTCCGACTTGACACTGGAAAGCTAAGTTTATTTTGTTTAGTCCATAGTTTAAGGGGCATGTTATGCATTTTGTCAGTTGAATTGAACTTCAGTTAATTGGCATGCTATATAAAGATGTTTATCAGCTTTGGATAGTCTGTAGTTATAATTCTTTCATTTGTTCATTCGTATATTCATTCTAGAAGAGATGAAGATTGGGTTTACCACTAGCATTCTTCACAATCTGTCTTTTTTCCCCTTCATGCTGGCCAGCTGTTATCAAGAGATCCCTTCCATTCCTCTTCCTTCCACAGACATTCCCAATGCCTTTAGGATCCATATATTATACATATTTCTGTATTCAGAAATGGTGTTTTGTGAAGTCATAAAAGCTCTTTGATGTATCAGCATTCAATGTGCTACTTTTTACTATAGCTTATCGAATTTAACATATGACCAAAAACTTCAACTAGAATAAGGAAGCTCCGAGCGAGAAAGCTAGGTTTTAGGAAAGAGATTTGGGGATAGGGTAGGAAATAAAGAAATTTCCTCATATCCTTGTAATAAGGAACCCCAGTACTGACGTATCTAAAGCCGTTATCAGTCCTACAACCTTAGGCACAAAGACTGTATTATAATAACACTGGAGGGAAATTATTTCACTCCGAGGACATTTTTCATATGTCATGAAAAGAGGTAGATCATTAAAGCATGTCATGGATTTTAATTCTTTCAATTTTACATAATGTCAGATGTTTCATTTGTGAAATAAGGGTAAACACACAGGCATAACTGACATTTTCAGGTGTCATGAACATTTCATGAGTAACTTTAAGGTGCCATTTTGCATAAATGATAAGGATTTATTCACCAGAATTCACCTTTATTTTCCAGAATTAAGCACCTTGCTAGCCTTATGTTTATTGGCTTAATTAAGAAAGTATTTGTCTTTTGAAAAGTATACTTTGTAAATTCTTTTTTTATTATTATAAGCATGATTTCCTAAAATAGCAGCATGTTCTCAGTAGTATTAAAGCAAAATTTTTTGATGAAGGGTTGGAAATAATGCAATAAAAAGATAATGAATTCTTCTTGTTTTTTTTTTTTTTTTGTAGAGATAACAGTCTCATTTTATTGCGCTCGGTAGAGTGCTGTGGCATCACAGCTCACAGCAACCTCCAACTCTTAGGCTTAGGCGATTCTCTTGCCTCAGCCTCCTGAGTAGCTGAGACCACAGGCGCCCAGCACAACACCCAGCTATTTTTTTGTTGCGTTTGGCCAGGACAGTGTTTGAACCTGCCACCCTTGGTATATGGGACCAGTGCCCTACCCACTGAGCCACAGGCACCACCCAAATTTATGCTTCTTTACTGATATAGCATGTCATTTTTTTAACATGTGTCTGAGTCATATTTCTTTTGTGGGTGTATAGGAAAAAGGCCAGGTGAGCTCTAGGGTAAGTAAAATGGACCAAATATAAAAACCTATAATAAATAACATTTAAGTTTGGGCAGGAGAAAAAGCCCCCCCCCAAAAAAACCTTAATATTTGCTAGAGTTAGAACAAAAATGTATATGATTTATCCATAACATCGCCATGGTAGAGAAAAACTTTTAAGATGGAATAAGGGATAGGCCTTGGCAAATTCAGCAAATTCAAGATAAATATAAAAAATCCAGATGTTCTTTGGGATTTGCCCTTAGGCAGTCATTAGCCTATTCACTGAAGGCAATTTCAAAGGCTGGAGAGAAAACAGAGTTGCGGAAAGACTGCAGCTTGGGGAAATGACTTCACAAACCAGCTAATTTTTCTAGGAACTTCATAAAGGAAATAAAATGTTAAGGGGGGCAGCGCCTATGTCTCAAAGGAGTAGGGTGCTGGCCCCATACACCAGAGGTGGTGGGTTCAGACTGAGCCCTAGCCAAAAACTAAAAAAGAAAAGAAAAAAGAAAATGGTAAGAGGATTCCAGGTTGAAGAAGAGATTTTCCCTAACCCAGCTAAGTTCAGGAAGGAGCTGTGAAATGAAGATTCCCAGTATTCTAGGTGATGGTGTCGGTGTCCTGTGACTGCTGTAACACATCATTACAAACCCAGTTAACTTAAAACAACAGACTTTTACCAGAATCGTCATTGTTTATTTCCTCTGTTTTAGCCATCTCTCCACATCAGCCATTCCTCTTTCTTCTAATACGTAGAGGGAAGAGAGAAAAGTGCCACCACTTTAGTCTTTTTCTCTAATTAGGAGAAAATAACTGTGATAGACAGAGAGTCACATACCTCTGAAAGAGTCCCAATTTGATTTAGGACATGAGGCACCCAGGCCCAGACAATGAACCGTGATTTGTCTGAGCCAGCTAGAGCACTAATTTCCACCATCTTTCCCAGACTTCACGTGTCACATTTGACCAGTGATAGTCACTCCACGAGAAGTTTGTGCTTTCCTAGCAATAACTTTGAGCTCTGAATGTGGGGGTAGGGAAGGCAGCAGGTAGCATAGGGGAAAAGGTCTGAACTTGAATCATGTCAATTCATTTGGCTGCTTTTGCTGGTTAACCCTTTGGAGTTCATGGTTTAGTTGTATATGTTTAAGTTACTGCCAGTGAATTTATTTCACTAGTTTTTCCAATTGACATTAGTTTTATCAAGTATTTGAATAAGATACCTTATGACTTTTCAATCTCCAGATTTAGACTTAATATTCTACTTTACTTTTAATTCATTATGTTTGCTAGACTTTAGATTGAGGGCAAAAGGAAATGTATACCTGGGTGGTTTTGCATTTCAGCTAGCTTTGGAAATGTGCCTATATGAACACAGAAAGCTGGAATCTATGATAAAAGAGATGAAGAAGTTTGACTTTTGTGCTCAAAGAATTTTTAAAATAGTAGCTGCTATGAATCCTATTTAAAATCTAAAATAGTTTTAAAAAATTAAGTACTGTCCAGAGAGCTGACTTTCTAAATAATGACATAACGTTTGAATATACACAAAGAAATGGGCTCTTAATTATAATTTCTCGAATACAGTCATGGAATAGTAAACTAAAAGCTAAAAACAAAGTTGGGAGCTATGATGGGGAGGATGAGGAGAACCTAAAGAGTGTTGGTCTATGCTGCCTTCTGCTACCTTCCCCAAAGGAGATTAAAACATTCAGTTTTGGTGTATTACCTGTCACAGGATACTGCAGTCTAATTAGTAATCTAGATTGTGCTTATTGATATATTATATGAGGGCTCTAGTTTTTATACACCTAAAGTTCTAAAGGACCCTGTTTAATTGAACATGCCTGCTTTAGTCTCTCTTGCCTTGAAAACAATAAAAATCACCATCCCTAATGGGAACAAAATCAAATAGTGCTGAAATAGCAAAACTGCGAGGACTGGGGAAGTCCAGAAATTGCAAGTGAAATTCAAAAGGATTTGCATTTGCTGTGTAAGTTGGCTGAGGTGGCAAATCACATTTAATGCTGACAACTGTTAAAAATAATGATAAATGGAGACCAAAAATAAGCAGGTAAATGAAGCAGGCAAACCAAAGTCGCTGAGCCCCTAACCGATGACACAAGGCTCTGACTTGAGTCCAAGCCTTGTTAATGGTAAGAGATGGGGTAGGGGTGGGGTAATGTAGGAAAGTCATTTACAAATCTCAGGAGTTTGGTTTCTGAGTGTACGTTATTGTTTCCACATTGTCAGTTTACCTTCCTAGTTCTGCCTAAAGTTGTGGATGAAGTAGAAGTAAAATATAAATTATATACTTTTTTGAGAAGAAGAATATTTCTAAGCTCATAGAAATTAGTTTCAAAGAGAAATTGTTCAGTTATATTTTTATAAACAAGTTTTATAGCAAGGTTTTTAAAATAATTGCCAATTGTTAATGTTATTTCTCATTCCACCACCGTGAAACTGCTTAATATTGACAAACCACTGCAGAAACCTTATTTTATAGGTCTTGCGATTAAAAGAGCATTTCAAACCCGATTCACATTGAACTGACTTCTATACCTGATCTGAACAGTCTCTCATGCATACGGTAGAAAGAAAGATATTTGGGGAAAATGTGAATCAATAGTTTTATGAGTCAATTCAGTATTTAATAGAAATAAGCCGTAAGAGCCTGGTTCTTTGTACTCTCAATGAATCCCCAACAATTGAAAGAAAGAAAGAAAGAAAGAAAGAAAGAAAGAAAGAAAGAAAGAAAGAAAGAAAGAAAGAAAGAAGCCATAAGAACCCGGTTCTTTGTACCCTCAATGAATCCCCATCAATAAAACAAGAGAAAAAAAGAAATAAGCTATAAGAGTTTTCAGTCTGGTTTAAGGAGGTTCTGTTACCAGCAGAATGAATCAAATGACTGTTACACATATGCAGAATCACTGTTTTAATCCGGTCTATTTAAAAAATAGCTTCCTTGGGGCTAATTGCATATTTTTACAGGCTAGATCAAATATCTACAAATCATTTACAAAAGCCTTTTATAGACTTCAGATTGCTTTAACAACCTGTAAGAGCATATAGTATGGGTTATTCTGGGTGGGTTCCCTCTGGTCAAAAACAGCCTTGGTCATTTTCCAGATTACTAAACAAATATGTGTATATATATATATATATATATATATATATATATAAAATATGTACATATTTGTATATATATACACACACACACATACACAAACACTCCCATTTATACATTCACACACATATACATATTTCATATATGTTATGATGTGATAGTCAGAGAAACAATCGGCAACCTAATATAGACTTATAAGATAGGTCAGTTTTCATCAACAGATACTAGATAGCCCCAAGATTTGGCTGAGAGTGGAAGGATGGTCACTACTGTTATTAAGTATAAATACAATTTATTTTTGTATTTTGATCTTATATCTAACCTTTTTGCCATGTGCATTAATTCTAATAAAGTTCCATAACTGATATTTTGTCTTCTATGAATATAATTCAATCACATGTGATAATAAAAGTTTTGACAGTCTTCTTTTTTCCTTGACTAACAATATAACTTCTTTCGCTTGTTTAACTTATGTTACTATTATTGGCTGACGCCTTTAGTAAAATATGAAGTAGGTGTGGTGACAGCGGGCAACTTTGATTGTCTCTTGACTAAATGAGAAAGACTTAAACAGCAGACAGATTTTTGGTGTAGAATATCAGTAAATAATTTCACAGGTTAAGGAGATTCTTCCTCAGTTATTAAGCATTTTTATGATGAATTAATGCTAAAATTTATCAAATATTCTCTGTACCTTTTGGGATATCACATTTTTTTCTTATCTATTAATATGGTGGTTAGTATTTATAGATTTTAAAAAATAATCTTTTTCATATTCCTGGACTATATCTGGTTCAGTCATGATTCTTGATCTTGATCTGTAAATTCCTAGAATTGTTGTTTTCATATTTTGCTAAGAAGTTTACAAATAAGGTGCTCTAATTTTTAGTTTTCATGTATCATCCTTGCCTATTTGTAAAGTTTTAGGATAAGCCAGATCATACGCCAGGGAGAGGAATGTTTCCCATACTCTGTCCCATACTCTGGAAGAATCTATCTGATACTGATATCTGATATTATTGAGGTTTGCTTTTGGTCACATACACACTCAAGTTTCATATGTGTTTCCTACCTGCTTATAAAGAATATGGGTTCTGTAATTTTACTGGTAAGATTCTGTATAGATACATTAAATCAAGCTTAGTTGTCCTGTCCAAAAGTTGAATTTCTTCAGTAATGTCTATTGTAGGAGATTCTTGGCATAATCATTATAATTAATTTATCATTTTTTTTATTTTAGCATTATCAGCTTTATATATAGGGTGTCCCAAAAGTTTCCCCTAAAGTCAGCACACTTAGGGAAAATGGGAAATTGTATTTAAATGTATTTTTATTTATACAATATTCATGACACAATGTTAGAAAGAGGTAACCAATATGTAGAGAATATTTGGTAAATATTTTGTAAAATTATGTCATAAATATTGTATAAATAAGGATGCATTTAGCCACATTTTCTTTTCCCCATGTATGGAGATTTTAGGGGTGACTTTTGCGACACTCTGTTTTTGTTTTTGTTTTAGATATATTCAAGTTTAGCTTCTGTACCTGATGAGCTGAATGTTTTATTAAGCAATATATCTCTTATATATATAAAGTCCATGGCCAATCAGGCCACATGCTTGAGTATATAGTAACTTGGAGATTTAAATTATTAAAATTTGGTAGTTACAACTGCTCATATATGTCATTATTATCATTCCTTGAAGAGGTAGCAGAGAAGGAAGCAGGAGGCTCACTGGTCTCAACATGGAAAGGATTCATACCATTTCTTCTCACATTTTACTACACAGAATACATTAATGGATTATTAAGAATCAACTGGAACGCTCTGCTCCACATCATTCTCTAGCTCCATTTCTGAGCTTCTTTAATTGTGAAGACATAAAAGACAAAGATGGCAAATTTATATGCTGACTTTTGGAGTTTTCAATTGGAAATAATACACGTCAATTTCCCTCACATTTTATTGGCCAAAGGAAGTCATGTGACCAGGCCTAACTTGAAATGGGGTAGGGAAATACATTTGTGGCATATTTCAGGGAGCAGAACACTCAAAATATTTAGGAAGATGACCTGTTTATTAGTGCATTACTTATGAAGTAATGACTAAATGGACTGAGGAAGTGGCAGAGATATAAGTATATTTTAGTATATTTGCATATACATGCCACAGAATTTGCTGAACAATTAGCTAATGATATGAGTGACTCTTGCAACATTAGGAACTGAGTGGGTGTTAGGGTTAATTACAGCTGTGGAGATGAGTGAGGAGAAACATGGTTTATTCTCATTGGGGCGAGGGAGAGAATAAATTTATTCTTTAAATATAGAAAACCGAGTTAAAATAATGTAATACATAACCCTATATCTAAGTTTTATTCTATTTTTTTCCTTGAGGCAAAGAGGGAATCAGATTCAACTTTAATTATGGAAAGTCAAGCTAAAACGAAGGGTTATATAACTCTATTCATATTTTCAGATCTTTGCAGTTGCTTTTAGTAGTTTGGACACCAAAGCTTTCTAATAAGCTGTAAATAAGAGAAAAACTTTAGCTCCTTAGGTAGGCATATAAGAAAGAAGATGTGTTGAAGAGGGAAACTTTCCCCAGTGTGACCAGAGTCACACCAGTGTCTATCAGCTGTACTGTTTCAAAGTCCACTTTTTCTATGACTCTTTTAAGAAACTCCTGTCAGTTTAAATTTCTTTGCTGTCAGGTACAGTAGCAATGTGTTTCATCTGCTGTGTCAAGCACATCGCTTTATTCCTGTGCACAATGAAAAGATTTAAGACAGAAGAGTATGCCTGGGGGAAGACTTCAAACCAATTAAAAAACTAACTTACCTTTTAAAAAGATTAAAATTACATTTGACATGAAGTATGGCATTCTGGACCATGTAGATTGCAGTTAACTTTGGCAATGTTCAATTAATGACAATTTTCCCTGTGATTGTACAGAGACCATATCACACGTGAAAATGTTCAGGATGCAAGCAATTGGAGATTCAGGTCTCCTTTATCTCCAACTGCAGAGCGATGTAATGACATTTGTCATAAAAAATATTTGTTCCACCTATAAAAAAAAATCACAGATGTCTCCATAATGCTTAGGGGATAAGGACTAAAACATTGAGTAAATTCAATGCTTCTTTTATTTTTTAACTCAAATCCTCCTTACGAGCTTTATTTTCTCCCAGACCACCACAGAGACATGTAATGATATACACAGAGACCTAAACAAGGAAGTAAGTTCAGAGTGTCATCAGTGCTTCCTCCAGGACATTCTCATCAAGTGGTACCTTCTCAGGGCAGCACTGTATGCAATATACCATCCACATGAGAAATGCCTCCTCCAATAGCCCCAATGGAAAAGAAAAAAAGCTTATGTGAGCCAAATATACAGAAAATATCTTTGGTTTATTTTACCCAAACCACATTCTCATATCTAAACTATTTGCTGTTTTTGGAGTGTGGGGTTTGGTTCTATTCCATTAAAGTCACTGTCAAGAGCAGAGAATGATGGTGCCTGAGGTCAGATTTCCTTTAACATCGTGCCTAAGGATGAAGACAGCTATTTTGCTAAAAGGTCATAAAGGTACAGGAACTATGTATTAGTCATTCTGTCTTTCACTATTTAGTGTCTTATAGATAATCAAGGAAGACGTGAAGGGTAAAGGAACTGTGGTTGTTTACCTTCCATACTGTACTAATAGGTTTAAATTATGCAAAGAGAGAAAAATGGATAAATCCACATCCCTGAGAGTAGACTGATTTTAAGAAAACCCTGAAAATGTGTCTTCATCATATTTTCCCTGTGTTTTCTGTATGCCTCCTCCTCTCATTATGCTTTCCAGTGCTTTCTTCATAGCTTCTCTAGTCCCATGGAAGTTTTTTCCCAGATTGGCTTCCACACATTAGGAGAAGTTTCCATATTACTCGGGGTGATCCGGTCCCAGTCTCAATGGTTTCAGGGATACATGGCTCCCTAGCCAGAGCAAACACTAGGTTTCAGCTCCATCTTCCTTTCTTCCAGGACCCTGGAGTAACAAACCTTCTATACAACCTCGTGTTTAGAAAAAGTTACTGGCTTTGAATTGTTTAGGAACACATCCTTGACACAATATTTATATTTTAAAAGATATGTTGTCAGATCAATGTCCATTTTATATGTTATAGCATACAGATGGAAAAGAAAGTAATAAAATGCCCTTATTCACAGGCAATAAGATTGTGGAGATAGAAAATCCTGAGGATTCCACCAATAAACTAAGAGAAATTGCAAGGGATTCGTTAAGTTTCCAGAACACCACATCAATGTACAAAAGTCAGTTGTATGTTTACTTCTTCTTGTTTCACAGCTTTATTGAGGGAACTTTACTCCACATATTTAATGCATACAATTAGATGAGTGGTGCATGGGAGACACTCATGAAACCATCACTACAGCCGAGATAACAGATATGTCCATCATATCCAAAAGTCTCCTTCCATCCCTCTGCTTTTTGGTTGTGTTTGTTTTGCCTCGTTTTTATGGTAAGAACATTTTGCATGAGATCTGTCCTCTTAACAAAATTGTGAGCACAAGTTAAAGTATTGCTGACTCGAGACATTATGCTGGGCCCTGGGTCTCTGTAACCGTGTCATGTTGTGTAACTGAAAGTTTATTCCAGTTGAATAACAACTCCCCGTTTACATCTTTATTCATCAGCCTCTGGTAGCTGCCCAGCAAGTCTATTCTTTTCTTCTTTGAATAATTGTATGTTTATAAACTAGTAATATGTAATCAGACAATGAAACTATAAACATACAGTTAGCAATGCCATCAAAACATTAAGTTACTATGGAAGAATCAAATGACAGATATGAATGTCCTCTACCCTGAAACCCACCAAATGCTGTTAAAATAAATGTTAAAAACAAAACCAAAAACCTACATGAACGGTGAACCAAAGTTCTAGATGGGTAGACTCAATATTATTAAGATGGTTATTCTTCTGAAATTGTTCTGTTATTACATTGCAATCCCAACAGGCTATTTTTGGCAATGGGAGAACTGGCAATCTGATTTTTGTATGGAAACACAAAGGGTCTGGAATAGGCAAAACAATCTTCAAGAAGAGGAAAGTTTGAGCGCTTAAGACAGCGCTAATGTCAGGACCTAGCCTACTGGTTAGTATACTACACCAAGATAGTGTGGTATTGATGCAAAGATAAACAAATAATAAGAAGGAAAGTCCACAAGTAGACCCATTCTTATGCTGCCAACTGACTATTATCAAAGGATCCCATTCAATTAACTGGGTAAGTGAATCTTTTCAATTAGCAGTGCTGCAACTGGTTAACCATGTGTAAAATGTGGCCCTTGGCCCATATTTCATACCATCTCCAAATTTAAATTCTATATAGATAGATCTAATTCTAAACGCTACATTGTAAGTTTCCAGAATGATAAGTTAAAATACCAGAGAATGTCTTCACCACATTGGAATTGGACTAGATTTTTTAGAGAATAAAAAAAGTGCTAACCATCAAAAGAAAAAAATGAATACAACAAACCTGATTAAAATTTAAAAGGAGACATGATTCTCTTGTCTACCTAAGGACAGGGTTATCTCTATGCTTATCTCTGGGCTGCTTAAAGCCTGGCACTGATCTTGTCAAGATAAAGATGATATGGACTAGCCAGTGAACTATAAGGTACTGTTCACACTTTGAAACATCTCTTGAGACATTCTGCTCTCTCGCTTGTTCATGTAGTTTACAAACACATGCATTGACGGTGTAATCATTTCCACCACGTGGCTTTGGCTACTTGTCAAGTTGAGTATAAAAGACCACAGCAAACTCCCAAGGAACGGAACTATCTCATGCATATTTTGACAGTTCATAATCCGAACAAGAAAAAGACATGAAGGTTCACTCCTGTAAGTTTTCAGATCTCCCACAGGCTGTCTTTGCTTTTTTTTCCCCTGTTGTGCTTTATTAGATTCTTTGAAATTGTACAGTCATTGTTCTCCATATGGTTGACTAGTTGTGACACCACCTTACGTTGGAAATACTATCCTCTCATTTTCCTGAAGCCTTGTGTGAAGCTACTCTATAGGGCCTTGTGAGCCCTCATATTTATCTGATTCTGATGTTCTTTCCTGGTTGAGCTATTACATATAGTGCTGTGCTTAACTGCATTGCCTCAGCCCACAATTTTTGCTTTTTTTTTTTTTGAGACAGAGTCTTAAGCTATCAACCTGGGTAGAATGCTGTGGTATCACAGCTCACAGCAACCTCCAACCCTTGGATTTAAGCGATTCTCTTGTCTCAACTCCTGAGTAGCTGGGACTACAGACTCCCGTCACAATGCCTAGCTATTTTTTGGTTGTAGGTGTCATTGTTGTTTGGCAGGCCCAGGTTGGATTCAAACCTAGCCAGCTCCAGTGTATGTGGCTGGTGCCCTAAACACTGAACTATAGGTGCCGAGCTACAATTTTTGCTATTAAATACATATATTCTAATTACTACATGTGATTTTGGAATCCAGTTTCATTCTCTGAGCTTTGGTTTCCTGATAAATATAATGGGAGTCATCATAGTAACCACCTCATGAGATTGTGAGGATTAGGTGTATAATTATAGGTAAAGTATTTAGAATTGTGCCCAAATAGGTACCGTGTTTCCCTGAAAATAAGACACTGTCTTATATTTATTTTTTCCCAAGAAGACACACTAGGGCTTGTCTTCAGGGGGTGTCTTATTTTTATTAAGTATAATACAACAATCTACATTTATTCAAATACAGTTAAGTCATCTTCTTCTGGAACCTGACAAGGGAGCCAACCTTGGTGGGGCTGGTGCTAGTGATGCATGAACTCCTTTCCGCTAGCCATTTGCATGTGTGCAATAGAATGCCTGCGATCTCAGTTACCACACGCGCACCCGCACAAGTGCTAAGGGCTCAGAGAAAGGAGCTGTGGCAGATAAAAGGTATTCCAGTCTTCCTTACTGCTATGCCCCAAATGCATGTCACTAGGTCTTATTATCGGGGTAGGGCTTATATTTAAAAAATGCATGGAAATACTGCCAGGGCTTATTTTTTGAGTAGGTATTATTTTCAGGGAAACACGTTACTATCATTATTTATTACATTGCCATCATCAATCCTACTACTACAGCACTAATTGCTGTTACTGATGGTGTTAATACAACTACTGACACTATAACAGTCTTTATCTTCATATAGCCAGTGTTCACAGTACCCTTTGTTGCAGCTGATGCATATGATAACTGACTTCACTCTGACACCAGCCTGTATTTTGTGGAATAATTTTCCTGTGGCATTTTAAATTCAAGGAAAGTTACATTTTGAAAAGAAATCACAATTCAAATTCAATTACTCTAGCAAAAAAATTAGATGTCTCAGTTTTGTCTGCTTAACTGTGGCACATAAAAGTCTCTTTCACTTATACATACAGTTCATTCTAGACTATCATCCCTCTGTTTCCAGCATGTTTATAACTTAATTTTTCAGGGGAAAAATTATGGGTATTTTAAAAAGGAAAGGAGGAAGTAATTTGAGGGATTTTAAAAAATTGCAATATCTTAACCAAAATACTGATTTAAAAGTTTCAAATATAAACATAATCTAATGCAAAATAATGTTATGCATTCTCTTAGAAATGGATCACTTAAAATAAAAGCGAGATCAGAAATATTTCTCCTAACATCTTTAATATACAGTAAGGGCCTGGCATGGTGGTACATACCTGTGGTACCACTTACTTGTGAGGCTGAGGCAGGAGGATCACTTGAGTCCAGGAATTCGAGTCCAGCCTAGGCAATGTAGTTACACCGTCTTATAAATAAATTAATTAATTAATTAACATCAAATTGCAGGGAGTGGACCAACTATTTTAGTGGCTAATATACAGTATTAATACTTAAAACAAAAAGGTTTATCAACTATTCATAGCTTTGAATAATTATTAATATACACTGAAATATATTTATTTGTAAACCACAGATTTAATATATTATAAAATATATACAAAAATAGAAAATGAAAAGGGAAAGACTATTATTTTACAGTGCATTTTGTTCATTAAAGAGGTCAAAGACATTTTCCCTTCTAGATACTGATTGAAAATGTTTTGCTAATGTTGAAAATCTAGTAAAATAGTTTGCATAAAAATTAAAAGTTTGAGTCTAGGTTCAGTTCATTTAAATAATTGATTTCACCATCTCTATCAGATGAAAAGCAACTCAAAATGAGATTATGTCCAAACTGAAGAAATATTGTCAACTGTGTTTACCAGATGACAATACTAATATTTCAATCACACTCAAAATTTTTCTAAATGTTTTTATTGAAGTTGATCAGTAAAATTTTATGTTTCCTAATGCCAATTACTTATTTTTAACTAATCAAAAGTTCTGCCTTTCATTATTTTTAACAAGTAGATTGAACCACTATGGAAACATTCACACAGAAAATTTTTAAGTATGTTAAAAATTTTTTATTCTAAATTTGAAGATATGAATATTTTTATAGGTGCTGTATTTTTCTTTTCAGCAATATAATTAACTTACTGGAAACATATCTAAGGGATCATATCAAAAATTCTTACTCTATAGCACAAGTTTATTTCAAAAATTAACTCCTCATTCACTTGTTAACATTCTACTTATTATACTTGTAAAGGTCAGAGTTTTTCTTAAATTTTTGCTTAAAACCACATGAATAAATTGCCACATATTTTTAAAAAGTGTATAGTATAGTTTATATCCAAGTTCAACTCTATAAAGTATTTCATCTTAAACTAGCCAACATATTTCTAAATAATACATCTGATCTTCAAGGCTGAATCTCTTATCAAAACAAAGCATTTTAAATATAAATATTTGTAAATGTTTTGATCTTTTAAAATTAATTATATTGACATAATAAAATAAAATAAAATTATGGACACTGTTGACGTTATTTTTGTTTCTATAATAACATGCCTAAGAATAATGAAATAAATGAAGTCCATGAATGATGCAATATCTTACCTTTTATTCCATTCATTTTTAAACTCATTTTTAAAAATGCAGTCAAGGCAACCATTCCACTGTGACTATACTTACACCTCTTTTTTCTTAAAAAAAATTTTTTTTGAATGGTAACTGTGTACATTAATGTACTTCTAGGGTACAGTGTGGTGTTTTCACACACAATCCAAAACACTTCCATCAAACTGGTTAACATAGCCTGCATGTCATTTTCTCAGTTATTTTTGTAAAACGTTCACATTCTACTCTTAGAAAGATTCACTTGTACCCTTGTAAGATAAACCATAGAAGTGAACCCTCGAATCCCCCTCCCTCCACCCATCTCCCCTTCCTCCCCCCCGCCCCCTCCCCATATCCTTAGGTTGTTATTAGGTTATAGCTTTCATATAAAAGGTATAAATTAATTTCATAATAGGGGTGTGTACATTGGATACTTTTTCTTCCATTCCTGTGATACTTTGCTAAGAAGAACATTTTCCAGCTCAATCCATGTGAACATGAAGGATGTAAAGTCTCCATCTTTCTTTATAGCTGCATAGTATTCCATGGTGTATGCATACCACAGTTTGTTGATCGATTAGTGGATCGATGGGCACTTGGGCTTCTTCCGTGACCTGGCAATTATGAATTAGGCCACAATAAACATTCTGATACAAATATCTTTGTTGTAATGCAATTTTTGGTCGTCTGGGAATATAGCTAATAAAGGAATTGCAGGGTCAAATGGCAGGTCTATTTTTAGTTCTCTAAGTGTTCCCCAGATGTCTTTCCAAAAGAAATGGATTAGTTTACATTCACACCAGCAGTGTAGGAGTGTTCCCTTTTCTCCACATCCACGCCAGCATCTCTGGTTTTGGGATTTAGTGATCTGGGCTAATCTCACTGGAGTGAAGTGATATCTCAAAGTAGTTTTGATTTGCATTTCTCTGATGATTAAGGATGGTGAGCATTTTTTCATATATCTGTAGGCCATGTGCCGATCTTCTTCAAAGAAATTTCTCTTCTAGTACCCTGAGATGGGATCACTCTTTTTCTTCTTGCTAATACGTTTAAGTTCTCTATGGATTCTTGTTATTAAACCTTTGTTGGAGACATAACCTGCGAAAATCTTCTCCCATTTTGAGAGCTGTCTGCTAGTCTTACTTATTGTGTTCTTGGCTGTGCAGAAGCTCTTTAGTTTGATCAGGTCCCAATAGTATATTTTTGATGTTGCTTCAATTGCCCAGGGTGTCCTCCTCATAAAATGTTTGCCCAGGCCGATTTCTTCAAGTGTTTTCCCTATACTTTCTTCCAGCATTTTTATGGTTTCATGTCTTAAGTTTAAATCCTCAATCCAGTGAGAGTCTAACTTAGTTAATGGTGAAAGGTATGGGTCCAGTTTCAGTCTTCTAAAGGCTGCCAGCCATTTCTCCCAGCAACATTTGATAAATAGGGAATCTTTTCCCCATTCAATGTTTTTAATTGGCTTGTCAAAGATCAGGTACTGGTAAGTAGCTGGATTCATCCCTTGGTTCTCTATTCTATTCCATATATCTACCTCTCTATTTTTGTGCCAGTACCATGCTGTTTTGATCACTATCAATTTATAGTATAGTCTGAGGTCTGGTAGCATGATTCCTCCTCCTTTGTTTTTATTCCTGAGTAATGTCTTTCCTATACAAGGTTTTTTCTGATTCCATATAAAATGAAGTATTATTTTTTCAAGATCTTTAAAATATGACAGTGGAGCTTTAATGGGGATTGCATTAAAATTATATATTGCTTTGGGTAGTATAGACATTTTAACAATGTTGATTGTTCCCAGCCATGAGCACCTGGGCTGGGTTTGAACCCACCAGCCCTGGTGTATGTGGCTGGCACCCTAGCCACTGAGCTATAGGTGCCCAGCCTTTTTGAATTTCTAATTTAAAAAAATTTAACTTCAAATAATCTGAAACTTACAAAAAGTTTCAAATATATAACGTAGACTTTGCACATAATTCAAGCTTTCTAAATGTTAACATTTTACATAATAATAATACAATTATCAAACTCAAGAAATTAACCGTGATACATTACTATTATCTAATTTAGTGACCTTATTCAATTTTTATCAATTGCCCTACTAATGTTCTTTTTGTGGTCCAGGATCACATGTTGTCCTTAGTCATCATGGCTCCTTTAGTCTGGGCCAGTTGTTCAGTCTTTCTTTTTCTTTCATGATCTTGACACTTTGGAGGAGTACTACTCAGTTATTTGTTGAACATTCCTCAATTTGGGTGTTTCTGATGTTTTCTCCTGATTCAATTCAGGTTCTCCATTTCTGCAAGAAAGCCACAGAAATGAAGGTGTGTCCTTCTCAGCGCATTATGTCAGGAGGCACAAGTTGTCAATGTTCCCCTTTTCTGGTGATTTTAATGTTGATCACTTTTTTTTTTTTGTAGAGACAAAGTCTCACTTATCACCCTCAGTTGAGGGCTATGGCATCACAGCTCACAGCAACCTCCAACTCCTGGGCTTAGGTGATTCTCTTGCCTCAGCCTCCCAAGTAGCTGGGACCACAGGCACCCGCCACAATGCCTAGCTATTTTTTTGTTGCAGTTTGGCCGGGGCCAGGTTTGAACCCGCCACCCTTGGTATATGGGGCTGGCACCTACTCACTGAACCAGTTGCCGCCCTACTATTGATCACTTTTTATTAAGGTGGTTCTTCCAGGTTTCTCCACCAGTAAGTTACTTTCCCCTACCCTTTGTGATTAATAAGTACCTTTTGTAAACCTAATATCTTTTAATACATTCCTTCTATATTTAAACCAGATAGAATGATTCTTGATTCTAGGATGCTAATTTTTATTCCTAGTTTGTCAAGAATGTTTATCAGGAATGTGTTTTGAATATTACCATGTAATTTATTTGGCCATTATTGAGATAATCATATGGATTTTCTCTTATTATAGTAGTGAAATCCTTGCCTGTGGGAGGAAACCCCAATAGTCCTGGGAGTTCCTCATTGTACCTGAATAATCAATATCAGAAAAGATCAATAAAAGTAAATCCACTTAAAATGGGTATCATGACTGTGCTTAGTAATAAGAAAAAAAATCTGATTAGAGATGGGGGTCTTACTCTTGCTCAGGCTGGTTTCAAACCCATGAGGTCAGGCAATCCACTTGCCTGCCTCAGGCTCTCAGAGTGCTAGGATTCAAGGCATGAGCCACTGTGACGGGTTTATATAATTCACTTTTTTTTTTTTCAGTTTTTGACCAGGGCCGGGTTTGAACCCCCCCCCACCTCCAGTATATGGGGCCAGTGCCCCACTCCTTTGAGCCACAGGTGCCACCCCCTATATAATTGACTTTTGCAGTAAAAAGAGAGCCATTTCAGAAAAAAAGTTCTGAGGCTTCGTCAGTTTTTCTAAAGGTCTCTTCTCAATCTTTTACTAATCACATGGGTTAGGTAGTGTGTTTTCTGCTGCTATTACAGAATACCACAGACTTGGAATTTATAAAGGAAAGAATTTTATTTCTCACAGTTCTGATGGCTGGGAAAGCCAAGGTCAAGGGGCTACATCTGGTGAAGACCTTGCTGTGACATAACACAGTGGAAAGCATTACATGGGAAGAGAGGGCAAGAGCACAGAAGAAAGAGAGAAAAGGGAAGCCAAACTCCCCAAATAACTAACCCACTCCTGAGATAACATTAATCCATTCACTAGGGCAAAGCTCTCATAACCTAATCTCCTCTTAAAGCCTTCACCTCCCAATAATTACATTGGCAATTAAGTTTCAACATGAGGCCAAATGTGAGTGCCTCATGCCTGTAATCCCAACACTTAGGAAGGCCAAGTGGGAGGACCATTTGAGCCCAGGAGTTTGAGACCAGCCTGGGCAACATAGCAAGCTTCCTATCTTTATAAAAATGTTTTTAATTATCCGGGTGTGATGGTGTGCACCTGGGGCTCCAGCTACTTGGGAGGCTGAGGCAGGATTGCCTGAGCCTAGGAATTTGAAGTTGCTGTGAGCTCTGATCACACCACTGCACTGCAGCCTGAGTGACAGAGCAAGGACCTGTTTCCAAAAAAAAAAAAAGGAAAGGAAAGGGCAGGCGAGGTGGCTCACACCCGTAATCCTAGCACTCTAGGAGGCTGAGGCAGGTGGATTTCCTGAGCTCACAGGTTCAAGACCAGACTGAGCAAGAGTGAGACCCTCATCTCTACTAAAAATAGAAAAACTGAAGCAAGACGATCGCTTCAGCCCAAGAATCTGAGGTTGCTGTGAGCTGTGATGACACAGCACTCTACCCAGGGCAACAGCTTGAGATTATGTCTCAAAAAAATAAATAAAAATAAGAAAGGAAGAAAAGAAAGAAGAAAAAGAGGAAGGGAGAAAGGAAGAAAGGACATCTCTACTCACCAAAGTATTTCTAACTCACAACTCTCGTTCCATTTCTCCTCTGCTTCAAAGCCTCCAAGGGCCATCAACTGATGAACAAATGAGTAAACAAAATGTGGCACAGTCATACAGTGGAATATGATTTAGCCATAAAAAAGAATGAGGTACTGGGACACACTACAGTATGGATGGACTTAGAAAATGCTATGTTCAGTGCAGAAAGCCAGACACAAAAGGCCACATATGTATAATTCTATTCATAAAAATGATCCAGAATAGGCAAATATATAGAGACAGAGAATAGATTAGTGCTTGTCAGGGTCTGGGATGGAATTTGGGAGGAAATAAGGAGTGACTACTAACGGGTATGGGGTTTCTTTGGGGTTAATAAAGATGTCCTAAAATCAGTTATGCTGATGGTTGTACAACTCTGTGAATATGTTAAAAACTATTGTATAGTTTAAAAGAAGGAATTGTCTGATATATGAATTATATTTCATGGCCAGGTGGGATAGCTCATGTCTGTAATCCTAGCACTTTGGAGGCTGAAGCAGGAGGATCACTTGAGGCCAGGAGTTCCAGACCAGCTTGAGCACAATCAAGAACCAGTTTCTACAAAAAATCGAAAAATTAGCTGGCCATGGTGGCAGGTCCCTATAGTCCAAGCTACTTGGGAGGCCGAAGCAGGAGGATCCTCGAGAGCAGGAGTTTGAGGTTGTGATAAGCTGTGATGATGACACTACACTCTAGTCTGGCAGACAGAGCAAGACCCTGTCTCAAAAAAAAAATTATATCTCAATAAAGCAAACAAGAAAGAAAGAATGAAAAAATGAAAGACCGAAAGAAGAAGGGGAGAGGAGAAGAGGGGTGGGGAAGAGAAGGGTAGAGCTTTCAAAAACTCTCTAATACTACCAAGAAAGTCTTACTGTTTAAGAGACTAGGCCCTAGCCAGGCACAGTGGCTCACGCCTATAATCCTAGTACTCTGGGAGGCCAAGGTGGGTGGATTGCTTGAGCTCACGAGTTTGAGACCAGCCTAAGCAAGAGTGAGACACACACACACCCTCCCCTCCTACCCCGCCATCTCTGCTAAAAAATAGAAAAACTGAGGCAAGAGGATCTCTTGAGCCCAACCTAGAGATTGCTGTGAGCCAGACGTCCTCAAACTACGGGCCGCGCGCCACATGCAGCCCGCCTAGGACATTTATCCAGCCTGTCGAGTATTTTTGTTGCCGCTGCCTGTCCTGCTTAGCAGCCCACTCATCCCAGGGCCCGCAGTCTGGCCCTCCAATGGTCTGAGGGACAGTGAACTGGCCCCCTGTTTTAAAAGTTTGAGGACCCCTGCGTGTGAGCTATGATGCCACGGCACTCTACCCAGGACAACAGCTTGAGACTCTGTCTCAAAAAGATAAATAAATAAAAGAGAGAGACCAGGCCCTGGAGTCTAACAGACTCAATTAGACTCTCAGCCCTGCTGAGTCCTTGTTATATAATTATCATCAATATGCCTAACTTCTCTTGAGTCTCAACATACTCATCTGTAAACCAGGGGTTAATAATACCTACCTCATAGTGTTATTGTGAGAATTCAACCAGACATCTATAAAGTACTTCCCACAATACTAAGATATAGTAAGCACTCCCTCAATGTTTCCAGCCTTCTTCTGCCTCCCCTCCAGCCTCATTTCCTATCACCCCCACCACACACCCAATCTTAGTACTTACCAAGTATACAATATAGGTATTCTTTTTAGAGACAGGATCTTTCTCTATTACCCAGGCTGGAGTGCAGTGCCATCATCATAGCTCACTGCAGCCTCTAATTCCTGGGATTGAGCCATCCTCCCACCTCAGCCTCCCAAGTAACTGGCAGTACAGGTGCATGCCACCATGCCCAGCTAATTTGTTTAATGTTTTGTAGAAGTGAGGGTCTTGCTATATTGCCCAGGCTGGTCTCAGACTTCTAGCCTCAAGCAGTCTACCTGCCTCAGCCTCCCAAAGTGCTGGAATTACAGACATGAGCCACTGTGCCTGGCCAATACACTGTTATTAACTATAGTCACCATGTTAAGCGATAGATCCCTTGAACTTACATAAATTTTGCACCCTTTAACATCTCCTCAATCCTCCCTCCCCCTGCCGCCAATAACCACACTCCATGCTCTGCTTCTTTGAGTTTGTCTTTTTAAATTCCACATATAAGTGAGATCATGTGGCGTTTGTCCTTCTGTGGCTGCTTATTTCACTTACATAATGTTCTCCAGGTTCGTCCGTGTTGTCACATCCCTGGACTTATAATATTATCAGAGAGAGATAAATTTCTACCTTGTTTAAGCCACTGGTATTTGGCAATTTATGTTACTTACAGCTGAGCCTAATCCTACTTGAGACTCAAGTGGTGACTCACATGTCCTTGGCTTTCACGAAGTGCTTTACAGCTATTCCTACTTTTCATTCTTCACAATAGCTCTTTGAGGTGGAAGGAATTTTCCTAGTGAGGAAATGGAAGCTTCAGCACTTGGTGGAGAAGTGAGACAAATGATGCTGGTTTTGTCTTTCCAGAAGGCTATTCCTGCAGCTGCTATATTAATCTCATCGTGCCAGCCCTGTAATGTCAGTCATGTGCCCAGGAAACCAGAAAGCACAAGTTGTTCCCAGTCAGGCATAACCTGGAATTACTAAAGTGCCATGGTGGGTTAGTTCATTTGGAGACCATCTCCTAACCAGAGGATGCTATTTTACAAGATCAACAAACATGCCAGGAAAACACACAATGCCACCTTTTAGCTTGAAAGAGAAATGTTTCTTTCTTTCTTTCTTTTTGAGACAGAGTCTCACTTTGTCACCCAGGGTAGAGTGCTGTGGTGTCACAGCTCACAGCAACCTCCAACTCCTGGACTTAGGCAATTCTCTTGCCTTGGTCTCCCAAGTAACTGGGACTACAGGCACCCACCACAATGCCCAGCTATTTTTGTTGCTGTTGTTGCAGTTGTCGTTGTTGTTTAGCAGGCCCAGGCCGGGTTCCAACCCGCCAGCCTCGGTGTATGTGGCTGTTGCCATAACCACTGAGCTAAGAGCGCCAAGCCTCTCATTGTAGTTTAAGTCTGCATTCCTCTAATGGCAAGTGGTGTTAAACCTCTTTTCATGTGCTTACTTGTCATCTGTGTGTCTTCTTTGGAGAAATGTCCATTCTTGCCCTTAGCCCATTTTCTAATTGCATTTTTGGTCTTTTGTAGTGTTGAGTTGTGAGATGACTTTGTGGTATATATGGTTTGCGACTATTTTCTCCGGGCTATAGCTTGTCTTTCCATCCTGTTCACATAGGCTTTGTAAAACAAAGCTTTTTAATTTTGATAAGATAGAATTTGTCCATTTTTCCTTTCATGGATTGTCCTTTTGAGCCTTAGAGCCCAAAGATTTTCTCCTATTTTCTTTCTAAAAGTTTTCTAATTTTATATCTTACATTTAATTCCACTATTCATTTTGAATAAATTTTTGTGTAAGGTGTGAGGTTTAGGTAGAAGTTCATGTTTTTGCCTATGGATGTTCAATTGCTCCTCTGAACAAGGAGTGACCTCTGTTGAAAAGGCTATCCTTCCTCCATTCAGCTGGCTGAGTATATTTGCATCACTGAGTTCTCTGTTCTATTCATTGATCTGTTTCTATTTTTCTATCCCTCTGACCATACGACATTACTGTAGCTATATTGTTAGCCTTAGTTTCACATAAGAGTGATTCCTCTTGCTTTATTCTTCTCTGTCAAGATGTTTTGGCTATTCTAGGGACTGTGCCTTTCCTTTCCATATATACTTTCGAATAAGCTTGTCTATGTCTACAAATAACCTTGCTGAGATCGTGATAGGAATTGTAATCCTCCTCTATTACTCCTATAGAACCAACAGGAGAGAACTGGCATATGTACCTTTGTCTTCAAATCTACCGGCACAGTCTCTCCAGTTATTTAGGTCCCCTTTAATTGTGTTTCTTTTCTTGTTTCTTTTTTTTTCTTATAGGACAGGGTCACATTCTATCACCCAGGCTAGAATGCAATGACATCATCATAGCTCACTGCAACCTCAAACTGTTGGGTTCAAGCAAATGGTCCTCCTGCCTCAGCTTCCCTAATAGCTGGGACTACAGGTGTGCACCACCACGCCTGGCTTATTTCAAATTTTTTAGAGTCAGGGTCTTGCTCTTGTTCACTCTGATCTCGAACTCCTGACCTCAAGCAATCCTCCCACATCAGAGTCCCAAAGTGCTAGGATTATAGCACTTAATCCTAATTAAGTGGGAGCCACCATGCCTGGCTGGGTTTCCTTTGATTTCTCCCATCAGCATTTTGTACAGATCCTGGATATGTTTTGGTAAGTGTATGCCTTAGTATTTCATTTGCCTTGCATTGACTGTAAATGGTATTAAGGTCTTTTTATTGGTTTTATGGTTTTTTAGACAGAGTCTCATTATGTTACCCTCAGCAGAGTACCGTGGCGTCACAGCTCACAGCAACCTCAAACTCTTGAGCTCAAGCAAGTCTCTTGCCTCAGCCTCCCAAGTAGCTGGGACTATAGGCGCCCACCATAACGCTTGGCTATTTTTTTTTTTTTGCAGTTTTTGGCCGGAGCTGGGTTTGAACCCACCACCTCCGGCATATGGGGCCAGCACCCTACTCACTGAGTGAGCCACAGGCACCACCCCCAGCTATTTTTTTTATTGCAGTTGTCATTGTTGGTTAGCCAGCTCAGGCAGGGCTCAAACCCACCAGCCTCAGTGCATGTGGCTGGTGTGGTAACCACTGTGCTACAGGTGCCGAGCCTTAGCTGTAGGTTTCTTGTAAATGCTCTTCGTCAAGTTGAGACCCTTCCCCTCTGTTTCCAACTTGCTGAACATCTTTATCATGAATAGATATTGGATTTCGTCAAATGCTTTTTCTATACCAGTTGGCATGACCATATGATTTTTCTTTGTTAGCTAGTTAATATGGTGGATTACATTAATTTTCAAATGTTAAACCAGCCTTTAACACCTGGAATAAATCCAACATGGTTATGGTGTATACTTTGTTTTGAATTTTAAAAAGTAATTTCTTCTGAACTTTAACTATTACTCCAGAAGAGAAATATAACCTTGTTACCCAGAGGAAGGGAAGTTCACTCAAGGTTTGGAGCTTAGATCCCTGAATTCAAATCCCTATTTCACCATTTACTAGGTCTGGACATTTGGCAAGTCAATTAATTCTCTAAACCTCAGTTTCCACACCTATAAAATGTAAATAATGATACCTGTGTCACAGGATTATTACAAGAACTAAATAAGAATTAGGTAATTAGGCACTGGCTACCTATCTGGCACATAAGAAGTCAATAATCATAACCATTTGATTTTCGGAACAATAAGCATTTTGAAGTAGCATTAGGACAATTTTGTATATTAGGAACAGGGCACAGAGGTAAAACAACAGGGTTTATCCTAAATGATTACATTTACCCTTGGGTTGTTGGGTAGTTTTTTTTCCATGTTATTGAGTGCTTTAATAATAAGTATCACTGCAGACACCAAGAGGGTCATTCAAAGACATTCTCATTAACAGTTATTAACTTGTTAAATGAAACAGAATCTCTCTGCAGGAACTCAGCACTCATTAGCAGACTGGTCTGCACATACCAATTCTCCCTACCTTTTCAAGCCAAACAGCGCGTCAATTATAGCTAATTACCCAAGTGATCTTCAGAACTCCCAGTCTTATTTCTTTGGATCTTAGTATATCTTTAAATAGGATGTTAAAAAGGCAAGTCCACTTTGTGCAGGAAAGCGGTGCAGGAAAATAAATTGGCCGGAAGAAAACTAACCAATGAATGAAATAGAGTCTTGCACTTTACTTTAACCTCATGCTCTTTGAAACCAAATAAGAAATCAAGCCAGGAAAGGTGACTCAGGTTGGTAACCCTAGCACTCTGGGAGGCTGAGACAGGAGGATCCCTTGAGCTCAGGGGTTGAAAACCAGCCTGCACAAGAGCAAGACCCCATCTGTACTAAAAATAGAAAAATTAGCTGGGTGTAGTGGTGGTGGTGGCAGGTGCCTGTAAGTCTCAGCTGCTCTGGAGGCTGAGGCAGGAGGATCACTTGAGCCCATGAGTTTGAGGTTGCTGTGAGTTAGGCTGAGGCCATGGCACTCTAACCCAGGTGACAGAGCAGAACTCTATCTGAAAAAAGAAAGAAGAAAAAAGAGGAGAGGAGAGGAGAGGAGAGGAGAAAAGAAAAGAGAAAAGAAAGGAAAGAAAAAGAAATCAAATTGATCTATGACACAGATTTTAAATATGGTCATGACCCACAGGGAAAGATCCATTTTTACATGGTGATCTGATATTCACAAACACACACTCACACACATATATAATTGAAGGAAAAGTTTAATGAAATAATGCTATCCTTACTACCTGTGATACATGTGGGAATTTCCCCACCTACTTTGTCATCATCATTTTTTAATGAGGGCTGCAACTATCCATGCCACAACCTGCTAACGCATCTGAGTGGGCCGCCCCGAGGTAAGGTAGACCCGTAGGGAAGGTGGCTAGGCAGAGGGAAGCCGGGACAGACCTCTGCAGACACCCTGCGGGTTGATGTCTCCGTCAGTCTGATTGTGAACAAAAACTCTTTTTCTCCTCTCAGGATCATAGTTGTTTAAGTCAGCAAAATTTCTAGGGAACTCCCTTGAAAATTGAAAAGGTTTGTGTAAATGCTTCTAAATGTCTTCTGCCCGGAGCACAAATAGAAGGAATAGAAGTAACAGTTATCCAGAACTGAAGTTGGCCACGAGCCGCCAAGCTTTACTCCAGCCCGGACCCCAGGCCACAGGGAGGCGGATGCAAAAGTGCTCTTGACACAGGGGCAGCTCAGGTGCCAGAGAGAATTAGACTGGAGCTTCCTTCTTGGATCAGCCCAGTCCGTGAGTGTGTGTGTGTGTGTGTAAATGTGAGAGAAAGAGAGAGACAGAGAGAGGGAGAAAGGCTGTGGGGTGGGGCAGGAGTAAGGATCCAACTGTTACCACTCCCTAAAACACAAAAATTCCACCCCATCTGGTATGACTCCTGTCCTCCCAGTTTGACTACTATCTCCTTCGTCCTCTCCTGATGACCCTGAGGGCAAGGCCATGCCAGCACCACACCCATCACCCGTGAGCGCCAGTAGGTACAGGTGCACTCTCTGGCCAGTAGGGTGAATGGTGCTAAGATGGCGCTCTCTTCAGGAATCTGGAAAACATTTCATGTCACAGGCAGTTTCTGCCTCCTGGAAAGATTGTCCTTTGTTCTGTGGAGCTATCAAGCCCAGCACAATTAGAAAGGCGGGGCCCACCCTTTGCTCTTGGGGAAAAGCTGAACTCAGCATCAGAGGGAGACAAGAAGAATCTCACTGATCACAGAAAAGGGAGTATATTTCCAGATAAGACATTGGTCATGCATGCAGCACATTTTAAAGGGGAAGGGCTTGTTGTATCTTTTCTTTCTTTCTTTCTTTTTTTATTGAGACAGTCTCACTTTGTCACCCTTGGTAGAGTGCTATGGGATCATAGCTCACAGCAACCTCCAACTCTTGGGCTTAAGCAATTCTCTTGCTTCAACCTCCCGAGTAGCTGGGACTACAGGCGCCCGCCACAATGCCTGGCTTGTTTGTTTGTTTGTTTGTTTGTTTAGCAGGCCCAGGCTAGGTTTGAACCCACCAGTCCCAGAGCATGTGGCTGGCACCCTAACCACTGTGCTACAGGCACCCAACCTGTATACTTTCTCAGAGCAGTGTCTCCTAGTCTCTCAGAAATATTGGGAGAGAAATAGTACTTTCTCTGTATAACTTTAGGCTAGCGGCTGTTCTCAGAATTATTGGGTTTTTTTTTTTTTGAAGCCCTCAGCTGCAGTCTTTAGGCAACGTGGAGCTGGAGTAAAGGAACGGGAGGCAGGAAGGCAGGCAGGTGGGCTGAGTGAAAGGCACCGTGGTGCCCAGCGACCAGGTCAGGTTTACTGAAAGGGGAGGGTGACCCGCCTGGGCAGTGCAAAGGTGGTGGTGTCTGAGCCCTGGGGACAGTTAGAGATCCCTTTTATATGGGGCTATAGGGGGTGGACAAACTCCACTGCTTGCCCAAAAAGTTAGTGTCTTTTGGTGTGAACTTCTCAGAGGAGCGGAGCTAACCAGATCCTTTGTGTCTTTGTCTTAGAAGGACAGGAGGAGGAGGAAGAAAAGGGTTCGTGTATAGCTGTGTTAGGCCTCCCAACACTAGGGACATGAACTTGACTGCCCCTTCAGCTCTGATGGCCCACATGGTGGGACTAGGTGTGATATCCTGTGGGGAGTGCTGCTGAGGACAAGACTGGCCACTGTCTGAAGAGTGTTGCCTGTGTGGAGCTGGAGAGGTGGGCCTTAGACTATGGGACGAGAAAAGTCTACCCTGGGAGTTTGGTCTCAGAAACTGGTGTTCCTAGTGCATGGGGATGGGGAAGGAGGTTAAGCCAGCCCAGCCACAGGGCCAGGCAGGAGGTTCTGCCAACAGCCACGTCCAGCACCAGTTGGATGGCCTACTTACTTCTCTTCCATTTTAACCAACCCTTTGGAAAAATCTTATTCACTTCATAGCCTGGTGTTCTCTTCCCTGCTGAAAGGGATCAAGAGGGAGGGGTTTATCATCTTTGGGCCTGAAGACTAAAGAGGAGAGGAGGATCCCTTCTCTTAAGGTTGGGGTGAAGATGGCAGACAGTACCCATACCTAAGGACAACTGTGCCTAGAAGACTCTGCCCTTTGAAGAACAGCACTGTGGTGGGTGGGTGGGTTTGACAGCTATTGACCATCTTTGCAGAACCACCACCAAGAGAACCTCTCAGAAACAGCCAGAGATCATGCTTCTGGGGAGCTATCATATTTGAGTCTTTGTATGGAAAACACTTTTTTAAAGGAAAAATATGAACCTTTGTCTTTATGTTTTGTCTCCTTCCTTGAAAGAACTGATACATTCCTGTTGGTTAAAGCAAATACTGTTTCCCAAAGCCCAGCTTCAAACTAGCAGGTTGCTCACTCTGTCTCCCCCTCAAGTCTCTATTCCTTCAGACAGTTCTGAGAAGGGCAGGTTTCATTCTACCAGGAGAGCCACTGGTGTTCACCAGTATTCCTAGTTCTCCTCTCCTGGGCACATGAGGAAGCACACTTCTCTGTTTCAGTGAAGTGTGACTATGTGACTTTTTGGCCAATGAAATGTGAGTAGCAGCTTGGCCCCTGTAGCACAGTGATTATGGCACCAGCCACAACCAGGCTGATGGGTTCAAACCCAACCTGGGCCAGCTCAACAACAATGACAACTGCAACTAAAGAATAGCCAGGCATTGTGGTGGGTGCCTATAGTCCCAGCTATTTGGGAAGCTGAGGCAAAAAAATTGCTTAAGTCCAGGAGTTTGAAGTTGTAGTGAGCTATGATGCCACAGCACCCTACCAAGGGTGACATAGTGAGACTCTGTCTCAAAAAAGAAAGAAAGAAAAAGAAATATGAGTGGCAATGTGTGTCACATCTGGGTGGAAGGAAGCATTTAAGAGTGGGGCATGGGCGGTGCCTGTGGCTCTGTGGGCAGGGTGCCGGCCCCATATACTGAGGGTTCAAACTTGGCCCTGGCCAATCTGCAACAACAACAAAAAATAGCCAGGCATTGTGGCGGGTGCCCACAGTCCCAGCTACTCGGGAGGCTGAGGCAAGAGAATCACTTAAGCCCAAGAGCTAGAGGTTGCTGTGAGCTGTGTGACACCATGGCACTCTACCAAGGGCCATAAAGTGAGACTCTGTCTCTACAAAAAAAAAGAAAAGAATGGTGCATGATTCTCCCAAATTCTCTTTCTCTCTTGCAGCAAACCCTAGAGCCTCATGTTTGAATAACAACATCATAAGATGTTAAATCCTTTGTCAGCCTTGGTCAGTGAGTGGCTACAATGAGCAGAGCCCCCATAATGAACCTACATTGGACATGTACCATGAGCAAGAAATAAACTTTAGTAAGCCACTGACATTTACAGGTTGCTTGTTATCACAGCATAACATGGCCCATCCTGACTGTTATGTACAGTTTTGCTAGCAGAATTTATGGTTCCTACTTCTCAAGGTACTAACTAGCTAACGATGGGGTGAGAGACTAAATGAACTTGAAATGGGAATTCTTCACTCGCTGTTCACTCATGAGAGCTCCTAACAGCCACAAATTCATGGGGAATTCATTCCAGGCAACTCTGGATCTGTTTGGCAGTAAGTTACTCCCACATTCTCAGAATTCTACTGGGCTGGGTAGCTCTATAAAAATCTGTCTCCCTGGAGGCTATTTTAGTGTTGATACTTGTTCAAAAACATTCAGCCAAGCAAATGTTCATTAAAAAGCTGGCCATCTAACCACCCAGGCAGAACTGGAGCAGCACTTTGAGATTGACTCTGATGAACTGGCTCCAAATGAGGAAGGCCATTCCTCTCAAGGCAGCACCTTGTTCTGCAGTAACCCAGGCTGCATGTCTGCTGTGGACTTCCATGGTTACTCAGACGCAGAGATCTAGTCTCCAGGATTCTCATGATCCTCGCTCAGTTACCATGGCCACAACACACAGTTTGAGCAAATAATATTTCTGCCCTCATCTGCTTCTCACATTTGTAAAGTAAGACATTCACAGAATCATTTCATTTTGAAACATTAAAATCAATCAACAAGTTTAGTTTTGTATCGTGACCAAACAAAGCCAAGTCCTGATCTAGGAATCTCATTTTCTACCTATAAGAAAAAGAATGACTGCTTAAAAACTCATTTTGACATCTGTTAAAATTTTAATATAGAGTATATTTCAAATAATAGCATTCTATCATTGACAAAGTCCCTGATTTTGATAATGGTATTGTGGATACCCTTGTTCTTAGGAAATACATACTGAAGTATTTAGGGGTGCAAGGTCATGATGTTTGCAACTAACAGTAAGAAATAATTATAATATGAAAAAAGGAGAGAACGCAAATATGGGAAAATGGGAAACCCTGGTGAATAGCCAACATGTTTATTCTATTCTTGCAAATCTTCTGTAGGTTCAAAATTTTTCAAAACAAAAAGGTTTTTAAAAATCATGCATGCTCCAGATCAGCAGTTTCAATTTTTTTTTTTTTTTTTTTTTTTTTTTTTTGAGACAGAGCCTCAAGCTGTCCCCCTGGGTAGAGTGCCATGGCATTACAGCTCACAGCAACCTCCAACTCCTGGGCTCAAGCGAGTCTCCTGCCTCAGCCTCCCAAGTAGCT